>CABFOV010000798.1:6523-26327 GCA_902141375.1 Timema poppense | reverse complement strand
CACGCAAATTTGGGCACATTTCCTTTACATTTTACATCTATTATTCTTACAAAAATAATGTAGTTAGTACTTATAGAGTGGAAATAAAAATATAATAAAACTTCTCCTATCTGGTGACTCGTAAAGAATAGTTTTTGCTGGTAGTTCTTCTGCTAACCAGGTGTCAAGCTTATATTTATTTACGTTTATATAGAGTTTATATATTTTTATGTTACTAGCACTAATATTATATTAGCAGCAGGCCATTTATATTTTACCACCAATTCCCTTCTCCTAACACAACCTTTCATAACCTTGTATTAACTAGCAATGTTGTTAAAATTTTGTGTACGATTACAAATTTTTCAAAGTTACAAAATACAGTTTTGAGTAAGTAGTTGTGTTGAAATAATGGGTAAAGTTAAGGTTGTAAAACTACCTAACTAAGGTGAAAGCTCCACATCTCGACAGTTGTTCTTTTATTTAAGCTCTTATTAATTCCTCACGTAAGAACTTCCAGGTGATAGGAAAAATGTTTTACGTCCTTTCTTGGACCCCACTACTCGGTAATTCCAAGAAACGTATTTTGTTTCCAGATAGAGTATTGAATGTAGAGAAATAAAGACATTTAAAATGTTGACAGAGCTAATTTTACAATCAATAGTTTTACATGCTTCATCTTGGAGGTGAATATTAAAACACGAATTAATTAGTATGTGTTTGAAAACATAGAATTAAAACTGTAATAAAAGTAGAAAACTTTATATTTAAGTTTTTATAATTATAAGTGGACCCTCTTTAAGAGGATCCAAAAAATTCCAGGTTCGGAACCCTTTTCAACTCCTATATCTAGCCTATAACATTTAAATATCAAGTTAGCGTTAAGTAAGATCATTGATGGAGCCAAATAAGCTGGAAAATAAATAAAAAATCATGCCTTTCGGCAACACTATCCATTAAGGTGAAATACATTCTGAAGTATAAGGGGGTAAATATCTTACTAGAAAAAACTTTAGGTATGTAGGGGATATCAAGCAAAAGATAAAGTGTATGTAAAGACAATAGAAAACTATATTATTTTTCTATTAGTACTTTATGTAGTTCACAATAGAGTATATTAAGCAGTAAATAACGACATTTTAACAATTCAACAAATAAAATGAAATGTTTACTAGGACTTATTCAATTATTTAGATTCTCATTTCAATAGAATAAATTGTCAATTAAACCTTAATTCAGGGGAAGTTGTAAAGACATTGTTCTAAATTATAATACCTGTCTAGCTAAGAATTTATACCGTGGGTTGACAATAAACAATTTTAATTTTAATATTAACATAAAATAGTTTGGATTTTAACCTATTAAAATAAATAACGATACATAATAAAGCATTAAGTTACGTTGCTCGATGCTAGTTTATTTTAGCATTTAGGAACTCAATTTCTTGGATCTAGAACAATATTATGTTGCGCGGTAAGTGTGCTGTAATGGGTTAAACTCGTTAGATAATTAAGTGTTGATATCAAATTATGTTTATAAACCATTTTATATTCACTTATATATCTCACAGACCCTCTCTCCCCTAAAAAAATACATACAAATTATGTATTTCTAAATACTAAATTCATAAATTTCCTGAGAGAATAGTTTAAGGAAAATAAAATATCCGAAAAAAGTTTAATCAAAAGAGAAATCGCACATAAAATCATGTTGAATGTTTCCAAGTAAATTAATATGATATATTGCATTATAGCAATAAGGCTGTAGTAATTACGTAACTGTAGCTTTCAGAGAAAGCTTTCTGGTAGAAGAGGACATTTTACACTTGGAGGAAAAGGAATGAAGAAAATATGAGTGTTACGGGGATTGGAGGGGTTGGTGGGACTGTTATAGGGGGTAGAGGGGTTCGAGAAGACGTCCTTTCCGCATTTGAACCAACTGCAATAGCTTCGGGTACTACTGAAAGTAATTAAACATTAGAAGAGAAAACATATATTCTATATGCGGAATTGCCCATCTCACTTCCTAGCTTATCAAAGGATGTACAAGACTAAGATTTCATTTTTTATGGATAACAGAATCATAACACGACCAAAAAATTTGGGGTAGGATTAAAGTTATTAAATAATATTGTAAATATTAGTCAATGATTTCTATTGAAATTGCAACAATTTTTTATTTTTAAAGAATAGGAAAATATAGTACCTAGTCAAAATACCCTAATACTGTGATCTCTAGATGTTTTCATATAGTAACTTATGCTTACCAATAGATAGAAAAAAAATTGTTTAGTTGCTCCGAATGTCTTGCTATGGATAATTGTAAAAAAAAAGTGATACAATTATATTTTTTACTGGCCTTTACTGAATAAATTACCGCCTCTGTGGTCTAGTGGTCAGAGATCCTGAGCTATAAGCCAGAGGTCCTGAGTTTGATCCACGCAGCCTCTAAAATCTATCTGTGAAGCAGAGGGTCTCAAATGGAGTCAAACTCAACATCGTGAGGACAAATTAGGATTAACTTAGTTAAATATAAAAGTAGCGTCTTTGTTTGGAAAAAAATGAGATTAACGGCTGGAAGGCTCGTTGCGCTGACCAAATGACATCCTCTATATGCAAAATGCAAATGTTGGTACAATCAGGGCTAACAGCGACGCCCACTCTGTCGGTATAGCTCACTTGCAAACTCACACCAGAGTTCTTTTTTTTCACTGGCACAACAAGCTATTTATCCTGTAAATGTTTGAATTAAGTCATTATAGTACAACCATACCTAGTTAAATCGGGCATGAGTCAGAAATGTGAGCACTAATTTTATTCTAAATCGCCCACTTGTATGCAAGACATCTCAAACATGCTGTTTCGTGGTTCTTTAAAATATATGACATTCCATATTGTAATAAAAATATAGTAATCCTTGTTAAAGAACAAAAATACAAATACAAAACTAACACTTTTTTTAGTCAGTCTGAAAGCTGCTTTAGAAAGAAGCTTTGGAAAAACTTTGGAAAAAAATAATTACCTATAATACTTGGGGGCTTATAAAAGTAATTTTTAACGTAGATAACCAGAGTGTATATTTAATACAATAACTTTATAACTAGGCATTCGACTATAAAATCAATTCGTTGAAATGTTAACAGTTATAATTGTTGAGTCATGTTTAGAAATGAATAGGGCCAAATGAATGCTTTTATACGTATAAACAATAAAGATATTATGTTTTAGTTTTTAAAATTTATCTCCACTTATTTTCAAAAGTGTATGACTATTTAAATGGATAGCTAATTCATAAACTAGCACGGAGAAAAATTAGTATTATTATAATACTCATATTTTTCAGGTAGTATTGGGCTTGTAATTTTGAATGCACAAACGATTAAGTGGGAATTTTGTGCATCCTTGTCTTATAAAACAGGAAAAGTTTTTTTTCCTCGGTCTAGATGTGATATATGGTAATGGTAGGAAGTGTAAGGAGATGGCTTGGTAGAATGTGTGGAAGGGAGTCGGGTTGGAAGGGGTAAGGGAAAGAGGGGCAGGGGGGTAAAGGATGGAAAGAAACGAGGAGGTTCGTTTTAATTTCACAGATAACGGCAATATGCAAAGTATATACGGCAAAGTATTAATTATTTCTCAGTCTTGCCTATATCTATTGGTGCAACGCCACGTTATATTCACGGACTACCCTTCGCTATCCCCCTCTAAAAAAATTCTCACCCCTACCCAAAAAAAAAAACCACAGCGTGTACTAAGCTTACCTTACTTACAAGGATTTTCAGGATAAAAAAATGACAAACAAAAAAAGTTTCGTGCAGACGGAACCAGCATAAAAAGAAGGGGGAAGGGATGAAAAGAAGATGATTAGTGCAGTTATTACGAACTGGAATTATCAACCATTCCTTTAATGGCGTTCTCGTATTTGTACTGTTTTATATTTTCCTATATATTTGTAATTCCATTTCTTTAATTGTTTTTTCCATGTTCATTATTTTAATAGCTATGTTGAAATAACGTCTACTTGCATTCTATAGAACATTTATCTAGGAGAATATTGTGTATTGGCTATGAGAATATGTATAAGTAATTATATATAAATGTTTAAGAACACATTTAATAAATGTAGGCCTACAGGCTATTATAAAAACAATAAGTTTAAAGATTTATTTTATATTAGCTACCAAAAATATTGATTATTATATTTTTCACTCTATATAAATGATTATAAATAAAAAATCCATAGTTATATTTTATTTTATTGATTATGCAATTGAGCTATAATTTAAATATATTTAAAAGTTCTATTGTTCAATTTAGTTAGAAGCTAATTCAATGCAGTTCCATCTTAGCCACCTAGATTAATAAATCAATAATCTGTTCATTCATTTAAAGGTATGGAGCTCGATTGATTGTAAAGGCATTACAAGTATTACTAAACATTAAATTTGTGGTATGAGACTTTGTCTCTTATATTTAAATAAGTAACTAATAGCCAATACACTGACGTTAAATCATACTTTAAACAGTATTTAAATTACTTATAAAACAGTGGCCCTAGGTTTTCAAACCAAGTATGGTGTCTTATTTAAATATTTTTAACATTAATCCTCGAATTTCATGTATTATAAGTGTGTTGGCTTCCAAACCATTTTAAAAAGGGAATAGAAACAATAACAATACAACAGGTAGTGTCTTTAATGGAATTTTTTAAAATCCTATATATTATTACTTACTATAGTTATATTCAACATTGTCAATAACCACATCTATGGGCACGTAAACTAAGTGTTGGGCTCATATAGTATTGTTTGCTGGGTACAAATGGGTAGGGGTTTATGTCCCGGCTTGATATATATAAACTTGTTTTTCATTAAGAGTTTACCTCTCTACTTCCACCTAAATACGAATACATTTTCCTGTAGTGTCCACGTTCCTCATCCATACCCCATTAGCATAAATAAATTCGTGCAGCCTGCCCGGGTAGCTGACGCAGTAAAAAAACATTAATCTGTTCACCGAACTGCAAAAAGAAAATCGTACGATAAAGATACCATCCATGGACATATAATTTAACGCCGATCTAAACAATATTCTGCTCATAGTTAATATATGCTATATAACTATCTAGAGGAAATTTGGTTACACAAAATGTTCTAGTAAGCTAAAATTTAATATCAAACACGTAGAAAACTTAAAATTTTCTTAGTATACTTACATTTTCATTGAGAATTTGAACATTGTTTTGAAAATTGCTTTTAATATTATATGAATGAAACTAAGCCATTGTCTGGAATCACTAGTTTAAACATAAATTAAACTTTTTTGTATTGAATGCTTACTGTAATTTTATCACTAAACTAAATGAACTGTAAAAGTAAAACCGAAAATACATCTGTTTAGATAAATTACACCTACAATGTAAGGATGAATCAAGACTACTTTATTGAAGTTGACTCATATTTGCGTTGAGGAAAAATGGGAAAGCAATTAGGAGATAACATCCTCACTATACCCCGTATATATTTGATTTCTTTGCTCTCCATCACCAAACATTCAAATTATATAATCTTGACGTTTATTCATTATGTTCACCAATGTGGGTTTTACTTTATTGACGATAATTTGAATTGAAGTCTGTTATTAATTTGTGTTATGTTACTGCGAAGAGATCTATTTTCCTTCCCACAAAGATATGTTCAATGTTGGAGTAGAAACACTTCTGATACGCATGACATGTATGACGTCATTACCTAATAATAAGTCAATCCAAGGTTAATTCTACGTGGGGGAGAGCTATTTTTGAGAATGTCTCCTTACATTTGCATCTATCTATTTCCTTGTATCCTAACCATCTCTGAATCAAATGTTGTCGTTCTCTTTTGTCTAAATCTTCTCCTGACCCAACTGTTTTTCTTGGAATCTTTTCTTCTTTTCATTTTTTGCAGCTCAATGACTCATTTAAAATTAGCTATGCCTTGTGGACCAGTCGGAATGATGGCTCTTGTGTTCAAACGCTATGTGTCTTTTGGCAGATTCAAAACATGCGTGAATCATTCAAAGGGTATTTCTTTTTAGTGTGCTTGCCAGCAGGCAGAATGTCTCATGTTATCAAGAAATCGATGGTATAATTGGATCATAGTAGCTTTGGATTTTTTTTAGATGTAAACATGAAATTATAAACCGTTATGAGCACACAAACTTTTTAAATAGTTTGGTATTATTTTTAAAATAATCAAATAGTCAATAATCAATAGTCAAATCGACAAGAAAAAACTTCTACACAAATTAAAATAGAACTGTTTCAGTGATAGTTAACTGTAAGAAAATACCAAGGTTACCTAACATTAACTCTCTAAAATCATGCTGTTAAAATTATCTCTAAATACACTAGAAATAATTGATTTACTTATTTGACTATAAATGTAATATTAAAAATATAACTTAAACAAATTTTGTTTAACGCACATAAATATGTATATCTCTAGAGATGTATTTGAAACAAATTCAGTATTCTATAATCCAACACAAATCAGTGGGTTAATTAACAAAACGTCAGGTTGGTATACTCTGGTATAACAGTAATGGGTAGGTTGGGGTTATAATCCTATCCGGTAGTATTGAGAGTGGTTTTTCCTAAATGGTTCCCCACTATACATCCAAGAACTTCAGAAATATTTTATCTTAACTTTAGGCCTAACATTATAATCGCTAGCCCTTTAAGGAAATCAAATATAAATACCCGTAAGGAAAGTTAGACGTGGTGTAAAACATTACAAACATAATGTCAAATAATGCTATGATATTAGTCTATAATAAAAATGTATATGTATAGTAACATTTTAATAAGACAGTGGTTGGAGTTAGGCATCTTAGAACCGACCAGGGTTAATCGCATGTATATGCTAAGCCCAAAAACCTAAAAAGCTAAATAAGCGAAGAAAATATACATAAAAGACCTGACGTCCTGGTCGCTTTTAAAATGCCACAACGCTTTCAGGCATTTAAAAAATGATACAAAGTGGAATACATGATGTGGTTGTTAAAGAAAATGACAACGCGTTCTAAACTTATGAAAATACTACAATGCGTCCTGGTCGTTTCTTTTTATGGTCATAACGGATTATAAGACAGGTTTTAGGCAATTATTAGAAAAGGTGACGCTAGATACATTCTTAATAATTTATTGAAAAAATGTAGCATAGGCCTAGTTAATAAAAACTATATAGCTCATTTATGTATGCAGGATTTGTTAGAGTGATACTTGGAGGCTAGGCTAGCTTAGGTTAGGTTAGGTAACTTTAGATAAATCTAGGTTAGGTTGGGTAGGATAGGTTACTGAGATTGTCTGACCTTACATCGTGTCCGTAAAAGGAAACGACCACTAGGCGTTGTGTTATTTTATAAATTATGGAATGCGTTATGGTTTTTTTTTTAACAGCCACTACATGAATTTCACTTTATGGAATTTTGAAATATGCCAAAACGTATTTTGGCTCTTTAAAAGAAACCAGGAATCAAAATGTCTTGTTGTGGCTGTTTTTATAATGAAACAATGCATTCTGGTCGTATTTCTTGTTCATTAAGCGTTTTATGTTTATGTTTCTGTTTTCACTAAAGGAATAATGGAATAGGAATGATAAAAATAGAATTTAAATTAAGTTTTTCCACGTTTAAGTGAAGAAATAGGCCTAGTGTAGATTATTTGTTATATGATTGGTGTGGCCCAAGAGTACAAATTTCGGATATAATCTTCTATATATTATAGTTTGGAACAAAATTTCAAAATCATTTAAATTTAACAAAATTTTGTTATAAATAAGATTTAAAAAAATATGTTTAAAACTATTTAAAGCAAATTAACAAATACCTATTTTGAACCAAATCCCAATCGCTATTTATTTTTGATATTAAAATTTTTTTAAACAGTTATCAATAAACTACCCCTAAACGAGTTTTCTCCTATAAACAAGTATACAGTATTATTTTTCACGTAAAATACTCACCAGATATATGTTTTAAACAAAATCGTCAAGGCGATTTTCAAAATATTTATAATTTTCGAAAATCAGTATAAGTAAACAACCCTTTAACGACTTTTTACTCGAAACCAAGTGTTAATTGTAAGTTTGGTGTTCAAGAACTCTTTAAATTTTATTTCATTTCAAACAAAATTGTTAAGGTAAATTTCAAAATAAATTGAAATTTTAAAATACCACACATTTGTAAACCAGCATATATATCAGTGTTAGGGTCAAAATCAACCAAAGTTCATAATAAATCAAATTTAATTATCAAATAGGAACAAAATCCATCAAATTGTATTGGATCTGTGGCCAGAGAGAGATAGACAGCCATATATAATTAATAATCCATGGTTTTTTGTTTGGATTCACATAAAATGTAATAATTCATTATAATTATGAGCATTAGAATTTTCATGATTAAAGATTAAACTATTTCAATATATATGAGAAAGTAAATATATAATTTTTCGAAAATCGTTCATCAGTAATAAAAACTTCATGTTGTGAGCCTGTAAGAAAGCTGTATCGATCATATTTTTTCATCACAAATCTGGGACTTAGTAATCCAGTAACTTTGACCAATAGACCACAAAGGTAAAATACTATTAAGAGGACGTTTTAATGAAAAATAAATAAATAATCTTATTTGGGATTTATAGTTTTCCTTCTAACCGTTCTTACCAGATAGGCTACACATTTCGAACTAATTCATTATAAGAGTTTTAAAACATTTCAAATTTAAAAAAAAGACGAAATTATTAGCAAACTACAACCAAACAAATTTTTACCCCATTAAACTAGAATAGATGGTTATTTTAAATTCCAAAATCTCTCGATATACGCATTTGTAACCAAATATTTTGAGTTATTTTTAAAATCATTTACTTAAAAAAACAATCATTATTAAGTTACCCTTAAACGAATTACCAGGAAAATAACCATAAATAATGGTCATGTCAAAAATACCCGGGATAACAATTTGTAACTGAATCTTTGAAGCCATTATCAAACTAAGTATTTCAAAATTTTAACAAATCAACCCATAAACTAAATTTTACACTAATAACAGGTTTATAGTGCTATTTTTCATTCCGAACAATCTACAGATATAAATTTTAAACAAAATATTTAATCAATTTTCAAAATATTTTGAATTAAAAAAAATATTTAAAGTTAAATTACTTTTCAACGAATTTTACTCAAAAGCATGTAATGTCAAACAAATCGTAGATATGATTTTCTTAACAAAATTGTAAAAGACATTCTCGAAAAAGAAATTAATTTTTACTTTGAGGGCTACGAAAAAAAAGAAATAATAATAATTCCAAAGTATCCCATAAAATCTGATTTTTTATTTCTTTTCTTCTTCCTCGCAACTGTGGCAGTGCACACAGAGGCTACAACTATTAATATCCTCCTCACTCTAAATGCATCCATGTCTGTTACTGGTCTAGAGCAGAGGAGGGCGAACTGGGCAAGGCAATCAATTCATAAAGGAGCAGATCCTATGTAATGCGGACAAGTGTACACCAACTTTAATGGTGTCTGTGTGTGTATAAATATATATATATTCATATATTTATATATATATTCATATATTTATATATATATTCATATATTTATATATATATTCATATATTTATATATATATTCATATAATTATATATATATTCATATATTTATATATAAATATATATATATGTGTCTGTGTCTGTGCATGTGTGTGTTTATATTTCCAGAGAATTTTTCGTACTACTCATTGGGATAGAAAATTGAAGTTTGGAGAAATTATAAAGGAACCAATCAAGAGATGCGCAAATTTTTAAAACTTTAAAACTGATACAAATTAAAATTATTAAAAATATAAAGGTGATTTATTTAAATTTAAATTTGACATGTTATTTGCATTTTATAAAAAGAAGAAACTAGAATACTAATTCCAATCAAAGAGGAATTTCAGATTATACTACAGTGATATGTTTTTATGGTTTGGTTGATTTGTATTTATACTAGTCAGCAAAAAGTGTTTCTTTGGTCAATAGAAACTTACAGGTAACGTTAAACATATCTATCTAGATTGAGTTACATTTATATAACCTACAAAATGTTTTCATAAAAACCGATTACTACTCTAAATAAAAGACAGCTAACAATGTAGAGTAACATATGACATAGTCTACAAAACCGTTTTTACGGGTTCTAGAAGGTAATGTGTGTTTCTTACCAAAAATTGATTTGGCCCCTTGTAGACCCTGAAATTTATTTTATTTGGAGGCCGAACGGGTATTAAGACTCGGTGCTAAGTATAATTTTATTTTGAGAAAGAGGCAGTTCCCAATTGAACTAGCGTTCTCAATGGCTTTTAATAAGTCACAAGGTCAACCCTTGGATAGGGTCGGTATTTATCTGCCCAAATGTGGGGAATGCCAGGCCTCCACCGTGGTTCGGATTCCACGTTAAACTGTAGGTCTCTCCATTTCATCTCACAATCACCCTACCATTACACATTAGCGTAAGTGCGTACAACCCGAACGGATAGTAAGACGCGGTGCTTATAATAATATCTGCCCAAGCCTATTTTCAGACATAGCCGATAGTTGTACGTGGCTTTTTCCAGGGTGTAGGGCTCAACAGACATACGGGTTAAAGTCGTTGAAGGATAAAATCATGGTACACTGATACCCATATACCCTAATGTATCGACCAAAAACATAGATTATAAATATATGTTGTAATGTATTTACTAAAAATAAAATTCATTTAGTTAATTCGCACTTTATCCACTCTAGCTTAATATAATTAGGTGATATAATTTGAGTTCATAATAAGATAGCCCAACCTAACATACCTAACTTTTCATGCATATCTACCAATTGAAATTTAAATTTTGCTAATTTGAGCAATATTGACATAATCCTGTCATAGACAGGCTTAAAAGCTAGTGATAGGATATAAATACTTTAATCCCAAATTTTTACATATCTACGTAAAACCATGTTTATGGTAAGAATGGCTATCTGAAAGACATTTTTCCCTGCCAGAATTCTACTATATAATAGAGTTATAGTAGGAAAATAGACCTTTAAGGTGGTTGTTCCTCACATAAACAGGGTATAGTTAGGCGTCCTGGCTGATAGAAAGCACTGTAAAAAACCTCTGGCGGAAAACAAAGCAAGGTAAAAGGAGGTAAACGAATGAATAGAAAGGGAAGGCATCCTCAAAAGAGAGGGACAAAGTCACCTATTGCAAGAAAACTGAGCATGTTGGGGTAGCCTCCCTTCTAGCCAAAGTAACGAAAAAAACATCTGATCTACCTATTTGTGTATTGGCGTACTTGTCCCCTTTATTTAATAGATGTAAGTAATTTTTTTTTTTTGTCGTCGATTTTTGCTATCTACAATATATAAGACAATTACTTTACTATGTACAGAATGTTTCTAAAGATTAAATATTCAATCACTTCTGAGGGGTGTATAAAATGTTCTAGTGTTTCTTAATATAAGTAATTCTTTAGGTAATCACTATAAGTAACAGGAATATTATGTCCACTAATAGAAACTAGCTCATCATTGTGATTTGTATATTTAAGTTTTTGTTTTTGATGAAGAGCTTGTAATATGATTCACTGCTTCGCGGTCAGTTTTAAAAGTATGAGTTTTATTAAAACTCATGTTTTATCGAACACGGGTATTTTATTTTTATGCTGTATTAATCGATTACTTCTTATTGAACAAACATTAATAATAGGGCCCATTGGTTGAAGGAGTTTTTTTAAATAATTTTTAAATTGATATCAGAGAAAATTAACTTGACATATCTGTTTTTCTTTAAGACATATCTGATAGGTCTAAAAAAGCATCGTTTCCATAGTTCCCATTCAATGAATTTTACATTTATAAGAGATAAATTTATATGTGTAGTCTATAATATGTGTGTCTTTATATATAAAAAAATGCATTATGTAAAGTATTCAGTATAAATATGAAAGCTACTGTGATTTCACCACCTTATTTTTTTTATAAACATCTAGAATAAAAGTCTTCAGATAGTGTTCTATATAAAATTAATAATGAGACAATTCCATCAATTTTCCGGAATGTTTCACCGATACAGACTTAGTGAGAACTTTAATATTTTTGAAAATTGGCTATTTGTTAACCACGTATGAGTAAAATTTCCTCGTAAAATTAACATATTTTTATAATAGTATAAAATACTTTCCTGAAATACATTTGAGCAACATTTTTGAAGCAATTTTCTTTTTTGATTTCAGATTTTTAAATCAGTCAACAACCGTTAAATGATTTGTTTTTTCTTTAAAAAACAGCATACAATGCTATTTATATTGTGAAATACTTCTCACACTTTGAGCAAATCTTAAGCCCATTTTCGAAAAACCTATAATTAAAAAATACTGCCATCAATAAACTATAATTATATGAATATTTTTTAAAGAAAAACATACATCCTTAGTTATAGTGCAAAGCACATTCCCCAAATACCCATTTCTAACCAAATCTTATGAGCATTTATAAAAGTTCAAACTATCATCAAATTAGTTTTTAGTAAACCACCCTTAAAAATGAACACTATTGCAGTGTGATTGTGATGAAAAACACTCCGCGTATGTCAAAAATATATAAAATTGCTAAGTATAAATTTGAAAAATACATAATCTTCAAAAATAAATTAAAAGTATTAAATTTGAATGAAATCAATGAAATAGTTTTTGGCTGTATCCTAAGGGATTGACAGGAATACAGAAGGGTATAGAGAGACATACACACATAGAGACAGAAATATTGTTAGAACTAATTTTATGAGTTTGGGGGAACGTAAAATCCCAAGATCCATCATAATGTTAAAGTATACAATTTTCATTATTATAATAATTTTATTTCTGAAATAAGCAACACTCGTGTACAACATAAAAATCTGAGCAAATTAAGGATTGTTCTAATGGTCTAGAAACTTCAGAGCCACCATGAACATGGTTAAGTGTAAGGACATTTCGCTTCAATTAGATGGCGTTCTCAATAGTGTTTAGAAAACATAAGACGTGAGTACTTACAATATTGAAATAATATATGATGAAACAACACGGTCCTCACGCATAGATGGGCAATAAACGTCCATCTAGGCCGGTCTGTTTTACCAGTTAATGAGAGGTAAAGGATTGAGTCCCATACAAATTAACTAAGGTATTTTTTTCCTTAAATGTTTTTTTCTAACCTCACTCCAAGCACATTCTGGGACATTTATTATGAATAGCTCGATACAAAAACTTAAGTACTATAATATTTATAAACTCAATTTCTTTTAGTGATTATACATAATCAAATAAACAAGTATTAAGATTGGGTGTGCTAATAAACATTTAATTTTTTTTAACATAGAACTAATTACATTTTTTATTAATCTTAAAAATGTCTAAAAACCATTTTATAATTTATAAATAATCTTATAGCTTTTTGAGATTTGCTATATGTGTATTAAGTATGATATTTGTACACTTTGCTTTTAGTATTTTTTTTTAATTCCTTTAAAATATTTAACGTTAATACAATGCTGGCCGTAGAAACAAAATAATCATAAATCATATCTTATTTTACGTGAAGCACGTCCTATGACCCACATATTTACACAATAGGGGTAGGAATGTGGAAAGTAGTTTATGAAACTAGTTTGGTTTGCTTTTGTCAAATTTTACTTTCTTAAATGAAGAGGAAAAAAATATTACTGTCATGGATATTTTCTACCTAACGATTATGATGATTATGATTATAAGGTTTTATGTGCTCCGGACCTAAAAAAATTGTATTTAGGATTATGTTTGTCCTCATTTCTGTCTGACTGTCTATCTGTCGTTAGCCACAAATCTGACACAGTTTGATGGATTTTGTTTAAAATTATATTAAGAAATTATATGCCTCTAACCCAGGACAGTATTGTTGGTTTTAAATCCAGCCCTTAAAATAAGGGTAGTTTACTGAAGAGTGGTTTTGTAATTACAAATTTATTGAAAATGGCTTTAAATATTCTGCTTAGAATTACTATCTTGGAATGGTTTTACCTCAAAAATAGTACTGTAGACTTGGATTTCAGTAAAAATTCGTTTAAGGATATGTTACTAGTAAAGGATTTTTTATGATTCAAGTTATTATGAAACTAGCTTGGAAATTTTGGTTAAAATGTTTATTCAAGGAGTGCTTTACACGAAAAATAAAATTGTATACTAGTTCTTCTGGAAAATAATCTATAAAATTTAGCTAGCGGATGAATTCATTTTAATATTTTCGAAATGGCTCTAATGATATGGTTAAAAAGGGGTATCTGATATGATTTCTGTGCTGGAGTTCCGGGGTTCAATACCCGGTCCCGGCACAGATTTATCGGTTTACCAAACCCTTCCTTCACTTCTGAAAATACGTGTATTAATCACAACTTGTGAATGTGGGGAATGCCAGGCCTCCCCCGTGGTTCGGATTCCCCGTTAATCTGTAGGTCCTCTATTTCATCTCATAGTCATCTTATCATTGCACATTAGCGTAAGTGCGTATAACCCGAACGGGTAGTAAGACGCAATAATTATAACTATAATAACTAACACATATAATGGTCCATAACCTTAATAACTATAGGTTTGTACCAGTATAAAATTAAAGTATGTTGAATACTTTTAGTTTTTTTCATTCCGTAAGGAAATTGACAATTGTATTTGCGAGACTAAGGTGTCTGTGAATTTGTTCTAATTATTACTTTTTAGCCAACTGAGAGAATTTGTTCACATTAGAGTACATTAATAAGCAGATTAAATTATTATTATTATTATTATTATTATTATTATTATTATTATTATTATTATTATTAGCACCGCGTCTTACCACCCGTTCGGGTTGTACGCACTTACGCTAATGTGTAATGGTAGGGTGATTGTTAGATGAAATGGAGGACCTACAGTTTAACGTGGAATCCGAACCACGGTGGAGGCCTGGCATTCCCCACATTCACAAGATGTCTTGTCAGAGGTGAAGGAAGGGTTTGATAATCAGATAAATCTGTGCCGGGACCGAGGATTGAACCCCGGCTGCCAGCATAGAAGTCTGACACCTTACCCCCTAGACCACCAGGTCACCTGCAACTAAAAACATTGATTTAATATCTGTTTTGTTGTGGTGATAAACAGTCAAATGTTCAGGCTGATAATTAAAAAATTATGTTTGATAAGGCTTGGAGCATAGAAAGTTACAGGTATTACTAATGAGGAACCCGCCTCGGTGGCGTAGTTGGCTAACGCGCTAGTCGCTCGTGTTAAGCTCGAATGATGAGGACGGGGAGATTGAGGTTTGAATCTCGGTCGGGTGAACTGAGGGTGATTTTTCCTAAAGGATTTTCCACTCTCCCCCTACGCAAATGCGGGTTCACTTCCTCTAAATCAACCTTCCCAATTCCTAATTCATTAGAGTAATTAGTACTTAAAGCGTATAACCCGAACGGGTAGTATTAAGACGTGGTGCTAAATATTATTATTATTTACAGTTTCACTTTTATGTCATTTCACCATCAACTTCATAAACACATGTATACACACACTCGATTCGATTTGAACGTAGTGAGGCGTCATCCTATTATCATTTGAATCCTATGTAAGTAATATGTTTGTGCTCAATATCCGGTTGAATGTAACTTTATTATGGAGGTTTTTTAAATGAGGTTTACCAGTATCTCAAACGCAAATGCAAATACATATTCTATAAATTCTCTTCTCTACCCTATCTGTGTAGATATGAGTATAACCAGGATGATTAATAAGAAATGATGTATGCAAAAATCCTTTTATAAATATGGTTTTTAAATGGGATATTTAAGTATATCTTAGTGGAAAAATTAAGAATATAGTCATAATATTTGGTGGACTATCAAAAAAGAAGTACTGTTTTGGCTGAGCTTGCGGTGCCATTCAATGGAATGACTATGATCGGATAAGTGAGAGAGGGGTGAGAATAGAAAAGGAAATCGAACTGAACCGAACGTTTCTTTTCCCCTTCTTCTCGATTCACCCTTCCCCCAATTTAAATTGATTGGGTGACTAATAAAGGCTCGCTCTTTTAATGATTGGGGCTGAGAGCAATGAGTCATATCCAAACACGCACAGAAGCGCACTGTGGTTTATATTCCTATCCTTACAGAGCGAAAAAGTGGCGTTTCTATTGCATGGACCAGTTTACAACAACTACATTTTTATTATGTAACAACTTGGTTTCTTGGAGCAAACGTTGATTCTATCAGGATTGGCATTGTTCATTTTAAAAAATATTGAAATTATTACACGATTATAATGAAGTAAAAAAACACTGAGCTTATACATATATATAATAATACAGATATATAGGCTTATATGTATAATAATTAAATATATATGTTAATATAAACATGTATATATGCCTATAAACATATAAATATAGAGGTAATGTTAACAACACAGAATCACGATTTTTTTCAATCACACTTAAGTAAGATAGGATCGAAGATATATATGAGTTTTAGCTGACAAAGAGGGTTAGGTGATAAATCTGTAAAAATATATAAAGGCGTGCTTATTTATAAACCATGTATGTTATAGTAAAAATGGTGAGAGATAGAATGTATCAACTATTTTTTTCGCTTACTTTTGAATAGATTACATACAATTTACCATGCGAAAATTATGATTTGATCCAATTTTTTTTGCAAAAGATCAAGTTCGTCCTTTGCTTTATTAGTAGTTATAACAAAACTAACCCGAATATATAGTCGTTGGGAGTCACAGGAATACGAGGAATAAATACTTTTTCACCTTTTGTACACACTGTTATTAATGAAGCCTTTATGATATTTGATTGCAATGCAGTCACTATCAAGTGATTACAGTAGCACAGTTTTGGTGCGTTTAAATTTCGCACATGAGCTTGAAAGTAATTTATATTCAATGGCCATTTAAAAGTAGAGTGACTAATTATTTCCCTCTTCCGCAATACCAGAGGACGCTACAGCTATTGCAATTTCGTGTTGTGACACTATTTCAGCTTATATTAAAGTAATCAAGTAGATTTTGCCTTATCCCCCTGGCGCATTAATACAAAATATTGTTCCGATATTCTGGTTGAAACTTTCCAAAATCTCGTCGAAGGAATTTTTCTGATTGTTCACTAAAAGGATTTTACTCTCGTTAACATAAATTTGAACTTTATCAAAATGATGTATCTAATGTATTAGGTATTTATCGAAGCATTAACATTACGTTGTGATGTAAGAAAGCCATAATCCTTAAAAGTTTTACAAGAGATAAAATGCCATTTGTCTTGAGCATCATTAATACTTCCTTATTCATTTTGTCATTGTAAATTATTTTAAGATCAGGAAAATTAATTTGTTTACGACTGTAGATATTTTAGGTTAAACTATCTTTGTCTATTTTATATAAATTAGATGGAACAGATGATTACAATAAGCCAACATTATGATTAAAATGTTCCTAAACATTTCTGGTGAATCTAATAAAAAGGTTTCTTGAGGTGTTGTGTCCCAGAGAGTGTCAGCTTCTAATAGGCCAAGAATATGACATGCACTTGAAAACTAGGATGGTGTTCTTCATAAACTTACCCGAGTTTATTAAACGATGTGGGGCCTCTAATATTGTTTAAAATTAGAAGCTAATAATAACAATAAATTAAATTCATTTAAGTTTTCCCAGTTTTTAAAAAATCACTAGAACTACAAAATCACCAGATCTTGATTTTCATTGTAGCCTCTTCATGCCAGTTCGTGAGTATCATAGTATTTTAAGTATTCTATTGATCCATCTAATATAGGCCTATTATTTTACACCTGTTTATTGTGTTTTGGATTGAAATTTTGACCTCGGAATCTATATTAAATTCAATATTTACTGTTCTAAATGTTTTAAACTTACATGCATTTTCCAAAATGAATAATTGCACATTCCTCATGTTTTTAAATTATTTTACTTAAATGTATGGGATCATACAGCTTACAGCTTAGGCATTTGTAGCTATTTTACTACATTCCTTCAAAAGGTAATGGTTTTATTCCCCTCCCCCCCCAATACGATTTGTATATGTATAGCCTCCTCCACCCTGCCTATTTCCCTAAAACTTATTTTGAAATTTTCAATATATAATCGTTACTAGTTTTGCGGGATGGTTCCTCTATCAGCTTGCCTCACTTCATGTATGTAAATATTTAAATTTTATACTATACGAGAGGTATTTAATTTAATGGTTCTGCTAGTTTTTAAAGTGCGTGGTTGGGACACTCTACATCACACCATTTTCAGATAATTCATTCCGATTTTTTTTCATTGTGTTTGGGGCTGCTTATAAACTTTTATAAGATATTTAAATCTTCCACCACATTAAGAATTATTTTTAAAACTTTTATAAAGAAGAATTATTAACAAACCCTAATTAAAATTTTCAAATATTTAGAATTATTTATTAATTTGAAGTAATCCCACTATTTTCCTAGCAAGTGTTATCTCACAATAAAGTGTGGCTTTCGGTAAATATGATCCACTCCTTTCCTTTTCACAGAGTCCCATTTTTCAGTTTGGATCTATCATACCTTTTTGGTTGTTTGGGATAGTGACTTACTCCAACTTTTAAATCTCACATTTTGAGACATGTTTGATTATTTAGTGTGGTACCTCTTCCTGCCTTCAGAATCAAAATCATAAATTTTTCCTAATAAACTTTTCTATATTTAGACTCCCCCAAAACCCTAATATTTCCGGTGTCCCGTTTTGAAATTTCTCGTTTTCGACTTTTCTAGTTTTATGAGGCAACACTCCTATCAGCCTGCCAAATTTCAGTTTCCTAGTCCACCTAGAAGTGCCTCATATTATTCTTGAAACACAGACAAACATACTTACTTTCTGGCTTATATATGAAATTGATGCATGTACCCATATGTATTGGCTCACAGAATAGACGTATAGCTCATCTTGTCTAAGAATCCGGTGATAAATAGAATTGGGTTAAAATTTCAGCCATGTGTATGGAAAGGAGATTATACAAAAAAAGTTTCCAAATCCATCACACACAGAATATGTGTGTACATTCTATCTTACTTATCTAAGACACAAAAATATAATAGATGCAGATACCCCTGACCGGTAGTGAGAATTTCTATTAACCCGGAACATATCATGAAAACCAGTCACTGTGCACCCTGCATGGATTCAACTAAATCCAGTCCTGACTTTCCTAATTAGAATTGAAAGTTAAATATCTCTAAACTAACTCTTTTAATTGTATCTTATTTCTACAAATCACTTAGGCTATTATATAGATGGTATTTTATAATACCAGCTTCTTCTCACGGCTTTGCCTTCATTAAAGTCAGGATAATTAAACTTTTTTTCCAGTTAACATTTGGAAATACCAAAATCACAGTCTCAGACATGCATGAGGCGAGGGAAATGTTTTACGTCTGAAGTCAATGACGCCACATATTAAGGAATACCTATAGTAAAAAACCAAAATAAATAGTTTAAATTTTTGCACTCCTTTTATCAATACGGCTCTTTTACGTTGTTACATGGAACACCAAAAGAAAAAATTTAATCTTACCATCTAAGAATGAAAACTAAATAAACTAATTTTCACTCAAAAACATAAAATAGCTGAAATAATAGTCTACCTAAACATAAGACACAGTGCCTCAACCTCAATGCTAGAACATAATGAAACCAAGTCGAGAGCAGTTATTTTGTGCGTACTAAGATTCCCGAAGAATAACGAACAT
>CABFOV010000797.1:85423-149888 GCA_902141375.1 Timema poppense | reverse complement strand
TAGCTTCTTAGAAATATACCCCCCCCCCCACCCCCCCAACGCACTTAAAAAAAATATATTTCATTTCCATATTTCATACATTATTACTGTCTATATTATGATACGCCAGTAGGAACATTGCGAGAAATGTTCTGAACAATAATTCAAATAAGAGAATAGTTGTAAAAATTGTTAACTCAGTACGATAAAAGGATATGCAAAGATGTATGTTAACATAGCTATATGAATAACTTACTCCTCAATATGTGGGATTATTATTGCACATGGAAGTACGATGGTTAAATAAATGAAAAGTTTTACGGTTTGGCCGTGTTTCAGGGATCTGTTGCCACAAATGGTTTCATTCTTCCAGGAGCAATATCAACATTATGATGAACTGAGTAATGTTTCATAACTTTGAGACCTAATGTTTCTTATAGATAGAACAACTAACTTAAGTGAACTATATTTAGAATTGCAGGGAAAAGATAAAACCGTAGTGCATATGATAATGATGATAAAATGTTGTGTCAAGTTTTTGCAAAAAATTGAATCTATAAAGATCGAATATTATTGCAAGTGATTTTAAACATTTTCATAACCTGTCAGTAGAGATTTAGATATTCGTCTTCACATGCCCATGAATATCATGTGACAATTTAAATTATTTGATCAAGCAATTCGATATTGTTTTTCATATCTTCGGAAAATTGAACCAATCATAGAAAGTATTATGTATCCTTTTACAAATACTAATGTTGAAATTATTTAAAAAATAATTAGTGATCAGTCTGGGCAATACAAAGCACAATTATAATGGAAATCGTTTCTTTACAAAATTACATTAAAATTAACTACGAGCATTCAAAAGATCGGTTCGACTTTTAGCGTGATGTGATTGAAGGTCAGTACAACATAGTATGAGACATTTCGATGAAAATACTACGCCTATTTGTATTAACATAGCCAATTTAATCAGTGTTTTTGAACATGAGTTTTATCAAGAATAAATATTGAATGACTCGCTGAATCTAACCTCAAAAATAGTTTAAGATTTGCTGTCACAAATTATTCCTCCAATTTAAATAAGCTATCAGATGTAAAGTAATGCCATTCATCACATTGATTTTTACTATATATTGTTATTATTATTATTATTTTGCTGTGGGAAATTTCTATTGTAAGACTTTTCTTTATTATAAACATGCCATATTTCCTTTTATCTAGATAGACTACATTTCTTTCCTTTTTGTTATGACTGCATTTATTTCTTTTCAGGTTAAAATGTGGTCGGTCTTGAAAGCTCGCTTTTAAAGGTAGCTCATATGGCTTTATAATTTACCTATCCCTATCTTAGAAAGTTGAAATTTGATCTGGACGCTATATAGCATGCCATCTTTATGAAAAAAAACACCGATATTTGAAAAAGTCAATATGGTGGATCCAAAATGGTGGATTAAACGGACAAAATGAGTCCAAGAAAACTGCCATTTAATTGGAACGTTTTGGAGCATACCATATTTATGAGAACGTTATGAAGCTTGAATAATACAAGATGTCGCATCCAAAATGGTGGATAAAACAAACAAGCTGAGACTTAGGCCCAATCTTACAATGGCACGTTATTCTATTCGTTAGGGCTTAACATAAGGTTAAGTGGCAACAACTACTACTTTTGAATTTACTATGTTTAATTAGCACTAATGTCCACGTAAATGTGCTCGTAAAGTTAACGTGAGGTCTAGCTTCAAGTTAGCAAGCATAACGTCCACATGAACAATTTTAAACACCGCTATATTGTTTTGAAGGTGATTGTTATTTTTAAAACGAGGGCACATTTATTTATCTTATGAAATGAGTGATTTATTGTCTGATGATGACGACTTTGAAGATGAGTTACACGTTCTAAGACACCCAAGACTTCGAAGACCGGAAAGAAACTTGGAAATAGAGAATTTCCTAGGATTTTATAACATAGAATTTTTTTTTTTTTACTTTTTCGTTTGAACAAAAAAATAAAATTTAGAAATTATTGTAGTGAATGAACACCAATTAGAATTGTTTATTTTCAATCGTTTGTTTGTATCTATTTATTAATTCAATCAGCAACATTTACTCCTCTTTGCTAAAATTTAAACTTTGTTTGTATTTATGATTTTCAACAGATATCTTAGCAGGAAAATAAATAATATGATAAAAGATAGCAGATAACCCTACACAGACGTGATAGATTGGACTTGCTTTGATTGATTTATTTTCATAACAGTTCCATAGACGTTGTAATGACTTGCTCATATTCTCTGTGGTCAAATTAACCCAATAAAAAGTTTTGAAACAAACCTAACGCTCTGAGAAAGTTAACTATAAGAACTAATTGAAGGCACCTACTCGTAATTTTACAAACACGAAAAATAGTATTGTAGGACACAACGCCAAGTTTAGTCTTTACGAACAGTTAAGTTACAAGGACTTTGACGAGATATTGTAATATTGGACATAAAAGAGCTTAAACTAAGTATGGACGCTATGGATCATGCTATATTTATGAGAAAAATTAAAAATTCAAAAAATTCAAGATGGTTGACATAGTGTACAAATTGAGTGTAATTTTCATGAAATAGGTGGCTGAACATTTCCTAAACTAATAGAGAAAAAAATTCGTTTTCTTTATTGTAGAAAATCTAGCTTTTCATTAATTTACTGATAGGAATACTGCCATAAAACATATATTCCGGTCTTAAAATCCCATGGCTACAAACCACGGAATCCTAAAAATAAACGCACACAAAAATAAATATTATCTTAAATGGGGGTTCATTAGAAATGCATAGCTAAAAATCAATGGGAAATCTAGCGCATAGCTGGGAGTGACAGAGCACTTAAAATAAACAACTTTTGTGGTATAGCTCAGTAAACCGTTATGCTCTTTGACAAATTATAATACTCATTTTCATTTTGTTTTTGTAACAATGTCTGTTATTTAATATTTGTTCCTTGGTGAAAATTAATTCTAGTTTGTCATTTTATCTGTGGCAATGTATAATGCATACATTACTCAATTTTGCTTATCTTATGAACGTTCTTAGACCACGGTCCTTTATAGAAATATACTGAATCATTGATTATTTGTTGGATTTGCATTTTTAATATTTCAAGAGCGTAACGTTATAGATTATATTAAAATTCGTTAGGTACCAAATAAATTAATTTAAATTTGTGTTACTTAGTCCCATTCTGACGCTGTTAAATTGTTTATTAAGGACATTTCGGTCTTTAGTATATAAAATTATTTACAATCCTTTATTCTCCTATTTCTAATTTAACTTAATTAGTTTTATTAGTTATTACTTATTTAGATTTTTTTCATTTTATCATATCAAAATAAAATATATTTATCGTGAAAAAACCGATCTCAAAATTGTGACGAATCTATAATTTTTTTCTGAACATGAATCCAAAAAATTTGATGTAACAATTCTTTCTGTCTATCTGTCTGTATGTCCCACTCCTAAGATTATAAATGGATTTTTAAAAAAACCTAATAATATTTATATTTTGCATGGCTACACCTTGAAACTTTTTTATTTTAACTCTAGCCTTCAAATTAAGGGTAATTTTTTGATGGGATCTTTTTTACATTCTAAATATTTCGAAAACATCTTGAGCGATTTACTTCAAAATGTACATTTGGAGATTGTGTGTTATTAAAAATAGCAGTGAGTAATTGCTTTTGGGGTAAAAACTCATTTAAGGATTGTTTGATGATAACTGATTTTTTTTCAAGAGTGTGAAATATTTTAAAATGGTTCTAAAGATTTGGTTCCAAAAAGGTATCTTGGGAGTGTTTGACATAACAAATAACACTTTTTACCTGTTTTAGTGGTAAAAAAAATTTGTGATTAATTTACTGGCTACCTATTTTTCAAAATCTTGAAATATATTAAATATGGCCCTTTCGATTTGGTTGGACTTCAATTCTGTCCCATCTTATATAAAACTAATCTTATTCTAAATGTGATCATCAAATTACTCTTTTTGTACTTTTATAATTTGTATTTTATTGTCTCATAGAATATTTTTATTATTTTTACAAAAAAAGTTTGACGCTTTTGTTTCATATATTATAATTTAATAAAAATAAATTGACTTTTTTTCAAACACTGTCAAATTGTAAGACTAGATAGCTATTGTAAGGACTAAATACAATTAATCTCATTTTTGACGCCAATTGATGATGTTCCTACCCCCTAGGTGCCCACCCTTAGTTTTGTGAATCTTAATAAAAGGAATAGAATACGCTATGACTGATTTATACGAGTATAGCTTGCGTTCGATTTAATGGACAGTATTTGCATATATAGTACAGTGATACAGTGTGACGGCAGTCTACTTAAAGAGAGTAATTTCATATAAATACAGCCTAGAGTCAATATTTATTATTATTATTATTATTATTATTATTAGCACCGCGTCTTACTACCCGTTCGTGTTATACGCACTTACGCTAATGTGTAATGGTAGGGTGATTGTGAGATGAAATGAAGGACCTACAGTTTAACGTGGAATCCGAACCACGGTGGAGGCCTGGAATTCCTCACATTCACAAGATGTCATGTCAGAGGTGAAGGAAGGGTTTGGTAATCAGATAAATCTTTGCTGGGACCGAGGATTGAACGCCGGCCGCCAGCATAGAAGTCTGACACCTTACCCCTAGACCACCAGGTCACCGCAAGAGTCAATATTCCATTGTTAGCAAACATGTAACTTAGAATGAGTGCCCCTACCTGTTCCTCTCTACAAGGGTCCTATACTAGCGGATCACTTACAGCCCTTAATTTGAATCTACTAATGTTCGCCCATAACCTTACTTAGCCATGGCACTACATTATAAATCCAAAACACAATACTCAGACTTTAGCAAAATTGAGACTATAAACTCTACTCGAACTGTGACCATAATACTAAGAGCTAGAAGCCTTCTCAGCTTCAATATTTAACACCCAAGAGTAGGTTGCATACCCTGTTCAGTTGTGCCCTCAGACCAATTAGAAAAGAAACCATCGCAGGGCGTTTACTCTCGTATTAGACTAATTTTCCTATGACAAGAAGATCGTGGTTCAATACTGGTCGAGTTTACTTTTAGAGTGATTTTCCCTAAATTGTTTCCCGCTCTCTCTCCCCGAAAATGTGTGTACACTTAATTTAAATTTAACTTTCCTCAACAATAAAATATTAGTAAATAAGCGTAATAACATGAAGTGGCCCTAAGAAACAATTTACTTTACAGAAACATGAACTAATCAAACAAATGAAAACACGCAAGTATTGTGCGGGTTCTTGCGATATTCTCGATGTTTTTATATTGATTGATATAATATGTATAAATAATTTACAAAATTGGTATCTAGTAATCATAAGTCTCCTTTTTATTAACTTTATTATTAAAACACCATATACCCTAACTTTGTATTTTTGCTTATTTTTCGATGTGTTTCTATGGTATTTTAACTGTATCCAAAATTTTAATCCCAAAAATTGTATTAACATTCTTTAACTTAAAATGTTCAATTCTACATCACATCTCAATTGTCAATCCTTATTCTATTATCTAACTATTCTTTATCGTTCTCATAATTTTGTGAGCCAATGAATTGCAATTTTTCTTTTCGAGTCTTATCCCATATAACTCTTATTATTTACAAACATTCTGGAGAGTGTTCTCTAAAATGTTTGTCTAGTCGCGTTTTCCAGTGACGGGAAAGTCGATATTGAATGGAGGAGGATTTTTTCTATTTAGTTTCCCATTGTCCTTACCTTTCTCATCGTTAGCTTATTGGTTTGAATAAATGTAGATATCCCCAATAGGTAGTAAGACTCTGTTAGAGGATATTAAAAAGGAGATAAAGCTGCCGAAACACTAAGGAAGTGTTTGGTAGTCTTATACTAAGGATTAAATCATAAAGATCGAGAGATATAGGTCTTAATTTTGAACACACTGTTACAAATAATCATATAAAAGTATAGGGTAGTGATGAGAAAGTTGTGTGTGTTCACATTTGCGTAGAGGGAGGTTGGGAATTCAATTAGGATTAACAGCCTCAGTATCCCCGATAAAGATTCGAATCCTTACCATAATACTACTATCCGCTTGGGCTATATGCTTATGTACTAACTACGCTAATGGATTTATGTATGAGATATGTTATTTTATATTAAGTCTAGCCGCATATGCTTTGAGGGAGAGTGTAAAACTATTTTGGAAAAACCACCCTCGGTACACGTGACCGGGTTTTGAACCACGAGCTTCCGGTCATCGGAAGTCTGGTCTACTGAGACCTTATACCGTGCAGCCTCTAAATCGGGTAATACAATACAATACAATACAATACAATAGTATGAACCAAATACACTGCCCTAAATAGTTTTCTTTATTTCTTAGTGATAATTTGTAACCACCCAAGTTTTTTTTATCTCTTATCACTTATATTCCAGAAGTTTATTATACTATTGCAATGTTTTATTCTCAGCACTATGTCTTAATATCCTTTCGGCCTTACACTTATGTACTAATTACACTATTGGTGTTTAGGGATTAAGAAGATTATATGAAGTGTACCCGCATATGCATCGAGGGAGAGTGGAAAACCATTTTAGAAAAACCACCCTTAATACACCAAACCAAGAATTGAACCTCAATCTCCCCGTGATTATTGATATTTTCAATTCGGTAATTAGCGTCACTTAATCCTTGAAAACTAACAAACACTTTTATTATGTACTTTTACTATAATAGTGTACTCTGATAGCATGTATAAACTATTTTATGTGTCTTTGCTTTAGAACGTTACGTGTGACAAAATAATTATTTACAATATTTACACTTTTTTTTAGTATTCACTTTTAACAGAAAATACGTCAAATCCATTTAGTACCGTTTGGCAGTGATAATATCCGGGCTTGAACCTAAGCAAAGTATACTTACGTTTATTTCTAAATGGTTTCACTCTCCCTTCGTGTAAATAACGGTAGGTTTCCTATAAATTCTACCTTCCTCATAGCTACCGTATTACCATAATTGATATGCATGCGTTTAAATAATTGTTATCGTATATGTAGGCCTATATCTTTTTCTCTATTACTTTGCAAATATTCACATCACTTAAAACTAATTTTAGGTTTGATTGCAAGTATTCCTTACATTTATGTAGAGAATATTAGTATTAATTTGCCAATAATGGATACTGGAAATGTGATTTTCTAGGTTTGTATAGCCCTTTCATTAATGAATCCTATATTTTCACTTAACTTTGGTATATTTTATTTTTTGTTGATTTTTTCAGGGCAAAGGGGTATGATACTTTCCCTCTTTTAATATAAAACAAAAGCAAAAAGTCAAATATAAGCCCCGGAACAGTAAATAAATATGTTTATGTCAAGTACCATACATTCAAGTCATATGTAGCTGAAAACCGATAATTCCGATGGTTTTTAAAATGTAGGGATTGTATAATTGAAAGATAAAAGAGGTTACAGACTATCTGACAGCAATATGTATAAGGGAGGAAGGGTATGGGCATCCCCTAACGTTGTATGAAAATGTATGTATGTTTATGTGGCCAACGAATACTTTTTAATTCTTCTTAAGTTCAATATAATATTTTAACCCGTTTTATGGGCCACGTGGTCTTCACTCTTACAATATAATAGGCTATTGGTAACAGGGATATCGGGTTCGAATCCCGGCTGGATGTTATGAGGGGGAAGTTTCCTAAATAACGTCCCACTCTTCCTCCTCCAATTGACGATACATTATTTGTCTAAAAACCTCTAGCGTTTATTATTATTATTATTATTATCGCGTCTTGCTAACCGTTCGGGTTATACGCACTTACGCTAATGTGTAATGGTAAGGTGAGTGTGAGATGAAATGGAGGACCTACAGTTTAACGTGGAATCCAAACCATGGTGGAGGCCTGGCATTCCCCACGTTCACAGGATGTATTTTCAGAGGTGAAGGAAGGGTTTGGTAATCAAATAAATCTATGCTGGGACCGAGGATTGAACCCCGGTTGCCAGAATAGAAGTCTGACACATTACCCCCTAGACCACCAGGTCACCTAGAGTATAATAGATGCGGATAGTCTGAATAGGTAGTAGGACATATTTCCAAAAAAAAAAGCCTGTTAAAACGTCAAAATGTAACATGAAAGAAGCGTTTAATGTATTTTAACGTACGGTATTTATTTTAAAATAGTAACTCATTTAAAATTGATGTCAGCGCGTAGAGCACCGCTTGAAAAGTTTTTACGTGCCCGTCTATTTAAAATGTACGTATTTATTCTCATCGCATCACTGGTCTCACCGTTTGATGCATGGCTAGTGTTGCCTGAAGCTTTGGTGCTCTGAAGCCACATTTTAGTTAATCTTTCCAATTTTGGTCTGGATTATTTTTTTAAATTCACCTTTTACTAGCCACCTGGTTTTTCTGCATATTTACCTAGATTTAAGAGAAGGAAGGTAGATTTTTAGAGATTTTTTTTCCCGCATTGGCGTGTTGAAAAAGTGAAAACTCATTTAGGAAAAAAAAAATCATCACACCTGTGTGCAATCTTCACATTAACAGCAACAAAATAATGGCGTGTCTAACATCTTAAACAATGTGTCCGTCACTACTGTTCTCAGTTAATTTAAGAAATGTTTAAGCTTTTAGGCGACCTGGCGGTCTAGGGGTAAGGTGTCAGACTTCTGTGCTGGTGGCCGGGGTTCAATCCTCGCTCCCGGCACAGATTTATCTGATTACCAAAGCCTTCCTTCAACTCTGACAAGATATCTTGTGAATGTGGGGAATTCCAGGCCTCCACCCTGGTTCGGATTCCACGTTAAACTGTAGGTCCTCCATTTCATCTCACAATCACCCTACCATTACACATTAGCGTAAGTGCATATAACCCGAACGGGTAGTAAGACGCGGTGCTAATAATAATATTTTAAGCTTTTGGCATTGTAAACCCTTAAAACATTACCAAACTTTAACTCAATAAGGCCCTACTCCATACTTTCCAGTATTTCATAATCGCCACCCAATTATCAAGGACCCGCTTTGGTGGCCACATGGTCTAAGGCACTACTTTTTAAGTATGCTAGACTGCCGATGATACTCAGGTGTATTTTGAAAATTTTCCCATTTTCTCCCCACCTAAATGAGGGTGTATTTCCTCTAAATTCTACCATCCTCCCCTTCACCCCATTAGTGTATATAAATGCGTACAACTTGAATGGATATATCATGGTAATACGTGATACAAAACAGAAGTTGATTAATACTTTTTAGTTAATATATAATTATTATAATAATACTTAACTCTTTGATTTGTTGATCCTATTCTGCCAGGTGGTTTCATGAGTGTAATATTTTACTCTGTGGCGTCTTACTAACCCACCGGACTATTAGCATTTAATACACTAATAGGGTAGATACCAGAAAGGCAGTAAATAGAAGAAGCGAATCCTCATGTTTGTGAGTGGGAATGGGAAATTAATTAGCTTAGCCAAAGCTACGCTTAACGCACCAAGCTGTAATTCGGACCCCAACCATACAAGATTAGTCTTATATTCAAGTGACCACCGATACAAATTAGTTCACATAGTTGCTTGATGATATTGATTTAGTGATTGAGGATTTGATAAATATTTAATTTTTCAATATTCCAGTACTTTGCTGTTACCGGGAACTGATGCTCTGGCAACAAAGTTGACGCAGTATACCTACCTGCGGTGGTCGTGGTACGAACTTAATGATTCCTCACACGATTAATATTCACTTCACATACATATTAATTTTTTTAAACCATCAGAGTGGGTTTCTTATAAACAAGTGAGAGTGAGGCTGCATGGCTGACAGAAACAAGAGAAATGCAGAAGTTTTGGTTTGGTGTTTACAAACGTCTATTGCCGAATCAAACCCTTCATTAGATGGTGTATGATCGTACCTAAACATAATTAAGCACATGTAGGCCAACCTCCCTAGCAAAAATAACATGCATTCAAAAATTTGGTAAAGGAAAAAAATTCAAATTACATAAAATATTAATAGAATTAATATAAAATTTAGAGAAATAAAGTATTATTATTATTATTATTATTATTATCACCGCGTCTTACTACCCGTTCGGGCTATACGCACTTACGCTAATGTGTAATGGTAGGGTGATTGTGAGATGAAATGGAGGACCTACAGTTTAACGTGGAATCCGAACCACGGTGGAGGCCTGGCATTCCCCACATTCACAAGATGTCTTGTCAGAGGTGAAGGAAGGGTTTGGTAATCAGATAAATCTTTGCCGGGACCGAGGATTGAACCCCGTACCCCCAACATAGAAGTCTGACACCTTACCCCTAGACCACCAGGTCACCGAAATAAAGTAATCATACCAAATAGATATAATCATTGTGTTCAGAGAATTGACGCAAGAAACTCCAAATAAGAAAAACTAAGCATATGTTTATAATTAAATGGAGGCGGATGTTAATCTATCAATTAATAAGAGGTACTTATTTAAATTGAATAACACTGCATCATAGATAACATATTCAATATAAAATATATTAAAGCACTTTTAACCCTAAACACTTTGAATATCTAAAACAAATTGACAATGACTCACCGTTGTTAAGGGTGTAGAAGAGGGTGCTGTAGATTTACACGTGTTGTTGATTGATTACATATTATTTCTAAATTAACCATTTTACTTTGATAAACAATCTTGATTATATTTTAAAGTAAATACATATACATAATTTTTGTAAATTTTACATTTATTAGTGCGTTTCGGTAATAAATTTCAATTATTTTCAAAAAAGGATTGGACCAATGGAACTTTCTTAACACATTTAGTGTAGTTTTTCTGCGCTAGATGCATCCGTTGACACCGCCAATAAATTAAATGTATCAGCTCCCTCGAAAGTTTGGTATGGGATTGGGGAAGTGGAAAAATATTGAAGGTTAGTGGACACAAAAGCTGGGGGCCATGCATGACTTGTGTCTATATTTAATATATGACACACCCTTTCCTCCCTCAGCCGATACGTTATCACTGCTAAAGGCGGAAACCTACATTTTACCGTCGATACATTTCCCAACTATGTTAGAAATTGATTCTGGGACCATTATCTCAGTTGGCAAAAACCCGCACCCAGTTTGTTGTACTGAGGTGTTTTTATTATTATTATTATTATTATTATTATTATTATTATTATTATTATTATTATTATTATTATTATTATTATTATTATTATACCACTCAGATCTCGCGTAAATAATTGTACAAATCCTATATTTGTAACTTCCTCTTTCTACCTCATTAATTGTAATTATAATTCGTATAAATTGGACGGATATTAAAACGAAAAACAAAACATAGGAAAACATTTTATTTGCTTTGTCAAGTAGTTTGACATAATTTCTTGTTTGAACAATTCATGATTCGTTCCTACCTAAGGGTCAAAAATTCATTAAACTAATTATATAATCTTACTTACTCAATGGCATTAGGAATTCTAAAATTAATTACCGCACTTACAAAAGTACGCCACCTATCATTATCTCGAGTCAGTTCTATCCAGTCCACCTCATTACACCCTATATATTTCATGTCAATTCTAATGTTATTTTACCAACTGCTTCTAGGTATTCTCAATGGTATTTTCCCATTAGTTGTCTAATTAAATATCTTGAACGAGATTCTATATTCTCCCATTCGCACTGTATGTCCTGCCCACCATAATCTATTAGACTTGATCATCTTAAAAATGTCTTGTGGTGAGTACAGGGTATATAAATCATAATTATGTAACTTCCTACACTCCCCATTAGCCTCGTCTTTATTTGGACCAAATATATTCCAAAGCACCTTGTTTTCGAACCACCTATTATTATTATTATTATTATTATTATTTTGTCATGTAATGTAAGACCACGTTTCACAACTATAGAAAACAGTACTATCAATCAGTGTTAAAGTTAAAAGATGTTTACAATATAATAATTCAACCTATTTGTAGCACTTTCATACTAGTTGGTTACATTGATGGTTCAACCTGGTCTTAGGGGTGGTACAATACAAATCAAATACAGTTGGCTACGATAGGATCCAAATGGGTCCAACCATGTACAACTAAGTCGTACTGATCATTTATTTTTAAATATGACTACATATGTATGTAGACTAATTCATACGTGTTGATTATGTGATGGTTTTAAACACTATTCACATTGTTGCATCCAATAGTGGATGAATTAGTTTCAATTAGGAGATGCATCAGTTAAACATCATACATACATACTATACCTAGTAACACTGTTTCCTTACGAAGCAGGCAAGAAACAGTACTTTTAGCTCTAAAAATAGCTCCATACTTTATACATATTCAATAACCTTCTATAAACTTCCCTATCCTAGCATATTCCCTTCTTTTCAACAACACCCATACACCAATATATACTGTACATGCTCTTATATTTTTTAAACTCTTAATGTTTATGATTTTCACACATTAGTCTACAACATTTAGCCACGTTTTACAAGGCCTAACACTTACTTTTTATACACACACACACACTCTACCTATATATGTGTGCTTCTTCACTCGATCCACACTCATTCTCTCAACATGCCCAAGCCACACACACACACCTCTCGGATTCCCTATCAAACAGCACTTCTTCAGCAACCATTTATTACTGACTGTCCATTCGAGCTTTTCCAAATCTATTTCTTAGATATCTCAGTCTAACCAAATTCGCTTTGCTCTTGTGTTCCTCCAACATTAAGTTAAACATCGGGTGACCTGGCGGTCTAGGAGTAAGGTGTCAGACTTCTGTGCTGGCGGCCGGGGTTCAATCCTCGGTCCCGGCACAGATTTATCTGATTACCAAACCCTTCCTTCACCTCTAACAAGACATCTTGTGAATGTGGGGAATGCCAGGCTTCCACCGTGGTTCGGATTCCACGTTAAACTGTAGATCCTCCATTTCATCTCGCAATCACCCTACCATTACACATTAGCGTAAGTGCGTATAACCCGAACGGGTAGTAAGACGTGGTGCTAATAATAATAATAATAATAATAATAATAACAATAATAATAATAATAATAATAATAATAATAAGTTAAACATCGATTGGTTTTAATCAAAATTTGCACCAAGGAAGATTTATAAAATAAAAATAATTGTTTTTATCATTACTCTTCATTTCATCTAAATATTTGTCGTAGACTGTAAATGTTTGCTCACTACTGCTAGATTCTGCGTTATTAGTGGTTATTACAATTAGTTACTATTTTAGATATGTTTAATTTCTATTAACTACTAAGTAACACACAAGCGGATAGCCCAAACAGGTAGTAAGACGCAGTGCTTAAAAAAATTAAGACACTCTTACTCCTACTCAACACTGATATAATTAATGGTTTATTCGTCCTGTAATGTACCCTAAGTATTAGCACTGATATTTTTTCTATTCCAACTGACGATTAAAATTTATATTTTACACAACAGCCTGATGTTCCAAACTGTAATCTATATTTCAACTCCTCTTAATTATGCTCAATAATTTGAGTTAGAATATTTTACTAATTTTACTTCTCATTATAGAGACTTGATTGTCCTACGAGGTACAGCTTGAAACTATTTTTACTATGATTGGATGGAGCTCAATCAAGCAATAATTTCAAGCATGGTAGACAATCAACTTTATTTTTATCACATGATTACTTAATAGTTTTGAAATGATAGTGGATTAACAATGAAATTAAATATATCACTTCTCTAATGCCATAAATAATAATGATGGTACTTATTAGTTGTTATATATAATGTTGTATAAATGAGCTGATTTGAATTAAAAACTATCCAAATTATTTTAAACAAGCTACCGGAGCTACAATATTAAATGGATTAATACAACTAATAATAGACTGAGTGAAGGGATGTTCTGTTTAGACTTGATTATTTGGCATTTTGCCTATTGATTATTCCGGATCTTTGTTAGGTGATAATTGTCAAATACGTGGGCCCATTTTATCAAGATTTGGCTGAGAAACTCTTTTAACCTAGGCCGATCAACATTAAGTACTGTACAGGTTTTTCGATCTGGTTATACGTTTCTAGATGGTGCGCGAACCTGTATGGCCTGTTGTTTGCTTGTTTCGCGATAACTACTAAATGTGTTGGCCAATTTTAACGGAATTTGGCAAGAATATCCTTTAAATTTAATCAAACGATATTATATGTAGGCCTGCACTACAGTGTTTTTTCATATGATTATCAAACCACCTCTGTAACGTATTTAGCTAATTTGCTAGTTTCGTGTCGAGCTAGACTGCAATGTTCGAATCTCATTCAAGTGAAATGGGGGTAGTTTTCCTAAATGGATTTTACTCTCCCTCCATGCAAATGTGGGTTTACTTCCTTTAAATTCAACCATACCAATTCCTAACCCATTAGCGTAATTATTACTTAAGCGTATAGTCCGAACGGGTAATAAGATGTGGTGCTAAATAATAATAATAATAATAGCATACGGTTAATCATTTCAATATTCTGTTCACTTAATAGGTTTTTGTTCGGTAGCTCATCTTAAGTGATTTGAATTTATAATTCTAAGCAATCTATCGATTACCTAGGATGTAATTCTTTTTATAATTTTGAAATATATTGCATGTTGACGTTCAGACCACGTGGACAATGGTAAATCTCTATGAATATAATGTACTATTGAATATAGTATGAATTTGTTTTCTATCTAACTTAGTCATCAAGAGAAGAGAATCTACTTTAAATCCAAGTAGAAACTACAGTAAATATTTCAAATTGAAATCAAAATTATTATTAGCACCACGTCTTACTACCCGTTCGGGTTATACGCAATCAAAAGATAAATTTAAATTTGTAGTAACGATAATAAAATGACATAATTCTTAATATTATATAGGCCACTAAAAATGTAAATATTAAAAACGAGAGCTTCTGTTAACAAACTACAGTTAAATGTAATGTTATTGGAAAACAATAAATGTTGCATTTCAGATATCTTCACCTTGTTAGTGAAACTCATCTCTTCCTAACAATTTGGTACACTTCATTTAACCTCGGAGATTATATGCTTATCCTGCCTTATTACACTTAGGTACTATCTTATAAGCCGCACCATGGTGTAACTAAGAAAAGTAGGTTTGATACATTTTGGGGTAAATAGAAGGTATGTACTATACAACTACACCTACATTAATATTATTATTCTTTGCTTTCAAAACAGACTGACCACCTCTATGACAGAACTATGGCCTTATATACACTTATTCTAAAAAATACGTTTCTCCTTTATCATTCAGGTAAATACCATACCATACAAGTATACTGAACTGAAAATACGTCTCACAGGAAACGCACAAAAATGTCTCCATCAAAGTTACCTAGAGTTAAAAGTTAGACTGAACAACTTTTCATCTGAGAGAGTATTTGCTATGACATGCTATAAATAAAAATTCTACATATATATGTTTACCGAGCTCATTGTTGAATTTGATTTTATTTTTAATTATACAGCTAAGACGACTATCTATAATATATCTATCTATATTCATCAATTATTTAGTTTTATGTTGATTTTCATAATACATAACAATTAAACATGTGGTTCTTTTTAAGTCATTGATACTGTTTATCTACTGTGAGAGATACTTCACCAGATTGAGGCTAGTCATACAGACATAAGTTAGCCTTTAAATGGGAGAAAGGTCTACGTAGGGTGACCACCCCTGGAAGTGCCTCACCTGCCAGGATCTTAACACTGGCTAAACCTCCTGTGCTAACATGGCTGACCTTATTCTCTCCCCCCCAAAGGGAAGCACAGGCTGCTGTTTCTTCACCACTCAGAATAGTTATCGCATGATTATTCTTAGTCGTCTCTCCGACTATATCCAATATCCCTTGACTTCCCCTGGTAAATAAGGGATACTCATATATTCCCATTGGTCCATTCCATACAATAAAATTAGCCCTGCGTACAACGTCCTTGAACAACTTCATAGTAGTCTCACCAATATCAGCCCCGATCCATTCATCGGGTATTCCATCAGCCACATGAACCAATTTAGCTTCACTATTATTAGTTACAGGATTTTTTGCTATGTAAAAGTCCACTGGAAGATGTACCGTGACCTTGAGTGCAATGGCCCTTTGTATAAAATCCTTTAGGTAAGGAGCAGTCTTTTCGCAATACATGGAGTCACCGATCTGCATGCCTTTCAGTACTTTGAGGAAAGTGAACGCTAGAGATCCTCCAATTATCATCTCGTTAACTATGGGCAACATGTGTTCTATTATCTTCATCTTATCCATTAATTTAGCACCCCCAAAGATGACCAAATACGGTCTTTGAGGATCATGAAGAGCCCTCTGAAAGTACTCAAGCTCTTTTTCCAGCACCAATCCAGCGGCGCGCACTTCAAAGGCATTGCACAGCATTGAGCTGTTCAAAAGATATGATGTAGAAAAAGAGTCATTGATAAAAACATCTGCGAGTCTGCGCAGTGCGTATTGAAAGGTGATAATACCAACTTTGGTCAGGACCATGTTGCTCCCATCCAGATTATTCCCTGGATTCTCATCTGGGAAGAAATATAGGTTCTCTAGTAGGATAAGTGAGCCTTGTGGTGATTGTTTGCATTCATCTTCCACTTCCGGTCCTATACAATTGTTCAAGAAGATCACCTGCAGAAACGGAAGTTAGCGTTACGTTTGATACGCGATAGTAATCATGTTTATAATAAATAACATATAAGATGTAGAAGTCATAATAAAATTTGATTTTTGTATAATCACATTTATATTGAAACTACTGAGCACATAGCTTTCTGCTTTATCTTGCTTTTATTATTTCATAGTATAAAGATATCGTTAATATTCTCTCGTACAGTATAATACTATAAAATAATATATCGTACTGAAATAGAAACGATGTATATGTTGGAATGTGTGATCTATGACAAATGTTTTAACTTATTTACGTTACCTTTTTCTCCAGAATTCTTATGAGTTCCTTAACGATGGGTTTTATTGTAAAGTTAATATCTTTCCTTCCATTTGGCTGTCCTAGTTGTGATATAAGTATCACATATCGAGGCTTTTGATCAAGTATATACTTGATGGTAACTAGTGCGTGATACATTTGTTGACTATTTGTTAAGAGGCTATCTTCAATCGGAATGTTCAAATCCACCCTTAACAAAACGCGGCGATGGGTGATGTTCAAATCCCTCACACTTAATTTTCTCAAAGGCATATTCTCGAAAAGTTTGCATAGGTTAAATATTTAGTAAGAATTAATTTCCAAATCTTGTTACAAAAATTCTTGTTAAAGTGAGTTGACATAGATACACTGTCTTAATTGTTGCCTCTATTTTTTTTATATTATTTTCTTTGAGTGAGGTGAGGCTAAATCAATTTAGAAATACAGCGATGCTGAGAAAAAAAAATGTATGGAGCACCACACAGGCTTTCTCGCTAATTTATCTAAACTATACTTATAACTAATAATGTAACCAACCCTATGGTGTAACGTTCAGTGCAGTGCTCGATTACCGGCTAGTACCAAGGGTATTCTTCCCTTAAGGGGAATGATCACAATAGTCATCATATTTTGTATAATTAAGTTTAAGTTATGTTAAGACTCACGCCGGATTCACAACTCCATAATAACCATCATCCCATCATCTCATTGTGGGTACGACGTGTATACAACCTCCTAAGGTGTACCCTGGGCAACGCTCTGTGACACAAGAGCGGATAATAGTCTATCAAGAAGGTGGCTGAATTTAGATGTAATGTCCGTCCCTCCCGATCGTATGTCATATGATAAAAAAAAATAGCTTGGAAGATTATATATGTTTTCAGTAAACTACCCTAAAGTAATTGTTTCCATAAAAACAAACACAGCGTCTTTGTAATAGCTTTATATTTTAATTCTAAACCAAATTATTAACAAATTTAAAAAAAATAAAAAATAAGTTATTTGTAAACTATCCTTAAAGATGTTCTTAGTTTGTAAAAATAAAAACATATTCTTATTTATCTTTAAAATACCATTTTCAGGTATTCACTTTTAAAGCATTCTTTAAAGGCAATTTAAAAAAATTTCAATTTTTACATAATTTTTTGTATTTAAATTACCCTCATAATAATTTATTTTAGAAAATAAACATACATTGTCTACCAATGGCAATTTTGAACAAAATCCTTAAAGCTAATTTCAATTAATGGTACGGTACGTCGTTCATACTTGATTTTGTTTTCTTAAAACAGTTTGACCCGCTCTTCACACGGTTGAAAATCTTCATAACTATATCAAATTAAAACATTCAACATACATATACGAAATTGTTGATTGTTCCTTGTGTAATTCTGAACTAGCTATGTTAATCACCAACAAATAATTGTAATTAATAAATTTAAATCAATTAAATTCTTGAGACGAGCTATTATCGTGTCCAAAACCTGAGTGCACAAACAAACGTAATCCATAAACAAGGCAATCTTTACCTGAGCACAATCATAAAATAAGATAAATAAACTAATATAAATGGTTAATAAAACAGGTATTGGAAAAAAGAGCATCACAGTTCACCAAAGAGCATAAATAAATACTCTACTATGTTACATAAAAATATTGAATACCAATAATCAAGGTTTTCTAAAATGTATCATATTTAAAGAAGCTATATCTTCAGAAAAGTGTCTAAATTATTTTTATATGGCCACTGGATAGGAGCTAATCTACCATTTGATTAATAGCTTTGCTATCGCAGTGCTAATGGATCTCCTTTAAGGTGGAATGCTAGTGAGCGTGAGTTTAGGGCAGTATTTTTGCAGTTTTTATAGCAAAAACATCTTTTGGCCAAAACAAATCAAATATTTCTTCTATATAAACATAGATTTTTGTTTTCTGAATATGCTAATCTCAACAGTTGTTGAATATCTGTCATGATCATGGCGACATTTGGTGACAAACTTTTCTCTTCATTTAAAAAGTTTGTCGCCAAATGCTGCCATGATCATGACAGATATTCAACAGCTGTTGAGATTAGCATATTCAGAAAACAAAAATCTATGTTTCTATAGAAGAAATATTTGATTTATTTTGGCCAAAAGATGTTTGTGCTATAAAAACTGCTAAATTAATGCACTAAACTCACTCTCACTATCACCCCACCTTAAGATAATATTTACTTTTGTGTCGCTTTATTTTTAGATTTTTCGTCTGCCTATGACAAATTTAAATTTTCAACCACCTAGAGAATTGTTTTTTATATTAACAACCTCCGGCCTCCTAATTTTAAATACTAAACTTCCCAACTCTATAATTATTGTGAGGTGGTCTATTTACCAACATGGCAAATTAAAATTTTCTTCCATGCCAAAAAGAAGATTTTATTATAATTTTGGAAATATTGTAATCTACTATAGCCCTCCTGTGCCGTCGCCCTTACTCTTCCATGAAGACTAAGGCTGGCGCACAATAAAAAAATTAAACTAAAATAACAAAGTAGTCAATTTGCAGAGGGCGGTGAGAAATGCAAGAGAAAAGTAAACAGCCTGTTTACATATAATGTCCTTGACTTGTACTCAAAAATATTTTGGACGCCAAGAAGGATAACAAAAGCAGGAAACTAAATTATGACGAAATATGTCAAAAATAACATGGTGTAGTTTTATTGATATTAACAAAAAAATTTGAATAGGATACATAAAATAGAAAATGAGTTATTTATACAATATACAGTTTAGTGAGGCTATTTGTATATGATAGTATAAAAAAAAAATAACAATGGACTCTACAGGCCCGCAAGGCCAATGAGTTAAATTACGGAAATATTTACTATACAAAATCTGGTCGTCGAAAACAAACTTACTCCTTCCGAGTAATAACATTAAAGTTTTGCCATATGGGCCAAAAGGTTAAAAGGAGTCAGTGATACAATTACTGAAACTCAGTGTTGAAAACATTGAAAACTCCCATTTGCCTGGTTAACCGCGTTTACAATATAAACATTATACGAAAATACAGCATTTGATACCTTCTAAGTCCTAAAACATACGACCAATTTGTACTTTAAATATTTGTAACTATTCTAAACTAGACATTTGAAAATTACGTACATCTGACTTATTTATATTTCAAAAGATTCTAAATTAACATTTTGAATGTTACGTGGTGACTCTACATCTGACAAATTTATACTGCAAAAGATTCGAACTTAACATTTTGAAAATTACATAAAGTTTATACATCTGACATGTTTATACTCCAAAAGATTCTAAGTTAACTTTTTGAATGTTACGTGGTGACTCTACATCGGACAAATTAATACTGCAAAAGATTCGAACTTAACATTTTGAAAATTACATAAAGTTTTTACAATCTGACATATTTATACTTCGGATACGACGCTTCTAGCATTTTCAAATAATATCTGTTGAAGAGTTTTATTCGTACCTCAAAAACCCAAGGAATGTCCAAGGGGACGGCCCTGCCGAGAGAAGTGAAAAACATCACGGACAATACAAGCATATATACGATTATACCAGCTCAGAGAGGGGGATAAGGGGTAACTACAAACATAGGGAAAACAAGACACATGATGGGAGGGAGGGGATAAAATTGTATCAACGTGGAGCTAAAATTAACATTCTGGACGTATTACACTTTTACGGCGCATGCTCGCCACACACCCCTTCACACCCCGCCACGGGGAATAGAGCATTTTACTCTTTCAGTGTGTACACCGCGTTCAGACGAACAACGTTTTTTGTGGAAGGAGGACGCCATTATTCTTTCGTGTGATAAACAGTCAGTCGGCGCAGCACAGTGGGGGACTTTTGGTGAGTTTCTTGCATTTAGACTTTTTTCTTGGAGCATATATTTCCAATAAATGCTACACTCCTTCCTCCTCTTATTCAGATCTCACATTACCTTTATGAAATATTAATATCTAGTTGATTATTTTATAAAGTTTATTTATGTGATTGACAATTTTCAAATATAGAACACCCTGAAAATTACTGTTTTATGTTAGTTGTGTCAATTTAAAGCTCTTCCATTTCCCAGCCTTCCATTTTGGAATTCCATTGGCTTACATCTCCAACTTTCACTTTATATTACACCAAAAAATGTTTTTATACTAACTTTATGGATCTTTAAGAGACCCCCTTCCCATTTACTGCTTTTTCATTTTGAAATTTAAGGATGAGAGATTGATAGTTATTTGGGTTAGTTTTATACTTGTCTGACAAAATTTCATTTTTTTTACCACACTGAAAAGTAATTTATTATTTTAATTTTGGTAATTTTGAATCCCCCAATTTCATCAGCTCCCCTTACTAATAGTAAGTATTTAATACCTATTTTGTTATTGGAGTAAACTCTCTACATTCCTGGCAAATTTAAATTTTCTGCCTCACCCAAGTTTTTTTTTCCCCCCCGTTTTACTTAAAACTTTTCACCTCCTTCTATTTCTCCATTTAAAATATTCAGTCGTTTTTTGATTGTTTGGAGTAGTATTTATCCTTCTTTGCCCAATTTATGTTTTATGCCATACATAAATCTAGTCGTTTCTATTAGTTTTGGAAACTGTAGCCCCCTTTCCCATTTAAACAATTATTGTTAAAAATTTCGTTTTTACAGTAGGACAAACATGGTTATTTGGAGTTGTTCTTTTACTTGCCTACCAACTTTAAATTTTCTATCACGTCTAAAAGTGTTTTTGTTGATGCGCACCTTCCCCCACTCACTCCCCCATGCTTCCCAAAGTTTCAATTAAAAACTAAACATTATCAACCCCTAATATTTATTTAGAGTGGTATTTTTACCTGCATGCCAATTTCAGTTTTCTACCACACTGATAGGTAATTGTTTACTATCAGTTTTTTGAAATTTTTAACACCCATAACCTATAGTTCCACAGTTCAGTTAGCTCTTATAAATTTCCAATTTTAAGATGTATTTGGTTATTGGAGGTGTCTCTCTACCTGTCTGCCAAATTTTAATTTTCTACTTCATCTGAAAAGTTGTATTTCTAATTATAGGTACTCCACTTCCATAAGTTCCATTTTGAAAGTCCCCGATATTTTTTTTAATGATGCAGTTAAGCTACCTTCATGCCAAGAAAATTTTCAAGTTTCTGGGCCCAGGGGTTGGGTAAATGCGGTTATGAGTAAATCAGTCCCACACCTTTCTTCACCTCTCCACTCTCTAACAGGATGAACTTTTAAAAACTTTCAAAATGTCTCATCCAATTTCAGAAAGGAACCTTAATTTTAATTTCCAAGGATTTATATTTGCCGATTTGAAAGCTATGTCAGTGAATTATAAATGGTAGTTTGTAGTTCTTATAATATCACTAATTTTATTTCTATATCATTTATTAAAATATTGCCTGAAACGTAGTAGTTTTTAATCAAATTTTACTAAAATATTTTTATTCATATTGTATCTTAAATTACTGACTCAACCCTAATTATTTGATGGTAAATGTACCATGTTGTAGATATTTTAATTAAACTTTGTGTTTGGCATATTAAATAAACAAACACATTAATCAAAGCGAAATACAAAGTTTGATGATAAATATCTGGTTAGAGGCTTACGATGGCTCAGTATTTTTCTAGTAGCTTATAATTATTACTATGAGAGTTGGTGTGTTTTCATATATATATTTTTTAATGAACAAAACCGGTAACGTGATAACTTCAGCTAGCGGTGACTGATATTTCCTCTGAAATGTCGTTGTAATATGAAACATCACCAAACCTGAGTCAAGAGAAAACTTGATTATAAAAATGAAACATGGCATGCATTAAAACAAGAGAGCAATAATATTTTCGAAACATCGTTTGTTGAAGCTTTTGAATAATAAATTACACGATGAACTTGTACATTTAAACGTGTCCTAGTTGGGCTGGGCTTTTATATAAATTGTGTTTATTTATGTTTTACAAAATTATAATATAAAAGCAGATTAAGTGAAATTAATATAGATATTCAATTAGTCATGCTTTGCACAGTATTTTATTTAAATAATCTAATAACACGGAGCATTGCATAGAATGACATAAAAAATAAAATATGGTGTAAATACGGGAGACATTAAAAAAAGTTAAATCACATTACTCAACCAGACATTTTTTTATAAAACTTTTGCTAAAGCAAATAGCAGAGTTGGATTGAACCTGCCGATAATAAATTACAGTAGTGAGCTGTTTTTCAATATCGAGCTTATAGCTGTATACTAATATTTATTAAAGCAATTTATTATAATTATAGTCTATAATAAATAATTACATGAACCTAAAATTTTTGACAGCTGGAACTTGTTTATTGTCTTAAAAAAACTATCTAAAAGCCCCCTCAGATCATTTTTTTAAATTCATCCAACTTAAATCATTTAATATAATTTTGTCCAATAAATATAGGATGATAATTGACTTTTACTAACCAAGGGTATTAATTATCCAGATTGCGTATAGCCCGAATGGGTAGTAAGACTTGGTGCTGATAGTAATAATCATACAGATCCTAGATATAGAACATATTTATAAAAGTTTAAAAACGTAAAATATAATTTAAAGAGTTTCAATGTATTAAGGATCCTCATCAACCTTCTATAGTGCAGAGTAAAATAAGTCAATAATTCTAAAGTACTTGTTAAACAAAATATTCTAGGACTTGGTATCTTCTCTTATATATAATTTTATAAGCCTGTTTCCGGTAATAGAAATTACGAGGCAATGACAACAGATTTTAACAAAAGACCACTCATTTTAACGGCTAGTAGTTCAGGATATCGGGAAAAATAGTAGTTTTCCACGAAAGCCCAATTTTCAGAGATAATTTTCAGCATTTCATTCTTTGTTTAATCACCATGGAAACCTTTATTTGCTGCATGGCTATAAATCTCTAAATCTTTGGCTACAAAATAATTTATCTTTGGATGCTGGTCATACCACAACTAAATTGAGATTGCTAAATAGGAAAAACATTTATTTTTTATTGGCATGTTATCGTTAATTCGCATTTAAATCAATAATATTGAGCATAATTCGAAAATTAAAGTGTCAAGTTGTTAAGATCGTGAAAATATTGTCTATATTTTGTTTCGCGCATGATAAAAAGAAGTTTACATATGTTTAAGTATGAATTAAAAGTTCAAAAACGATAAAATGATGTTTAAATATGTTTAGGCATATATTATAAGCTCAAAAAACGATAAAATTAATGTGAATAATGTTTTTAAAAAATAGCCAATTTAACTATCTAGGGATGAGTTTTGGTGTTTTTTTTTACCTTCAAATAATGAGTTTTGGTGGATGTTAATTTTATTCAATTAATGGGTTTTAACGTTCATTTTGGAAAACAGTAACACAATACTAATACATAAGTAAAGCTACGTTTTCATTTTACCAGTTAATTTTGAGAATATATTATTTAAAAGTAATTTTGTGTGTACCTCATTTATTTTTAACATACATACAAATACAGTAAGTTCAGCTATGTTGTCATTTTGATACTTAATTTTGAGGGAATGATATTTCAAAGTACCATAATATTTGAGTATCACATCTATATTTTCACATTATCTCTTTCTATCAGACTCTCTCATGCTCTTACACACACTCTCACACTCTCTCCCCTCACACATACACACACATACATACTCACTCTATAAAACTCTCTCTTTAATATAATATTTTCTCATTCTCTCTCTAACACTTTATCCCTCTCTCCTACACTTTCTACTTTGACACTATTTAACACAAAATTTACATCACAATATCTTTATTATACTCTCTCTCTTAAGCTCTCTCTCAAACTCCCTCTATCTGAATCTTTCTCTCTATCTCAATCTCACTCTATCTATCTCGCTCACACTCTAACTCACTCTCTCTCTCTCTCTCTCTCAAACCCACTCTCTCTCAAACCCACTCTCTCTAAAACTCGTTATCTTAATCTATCTCTCTGACTATTTCTCTAACTCTCTCTCAATATGATTTTCTTTATCTAAACTAATCTCTCTCTTTAACTTTCTCAACCAAACTCTTTTTTACACAATATCCCTCCCAAAATTTTAAATTCTCTCTTTCACACACACACACACACACTCTTTCACACACTTTATCAAACATTTTTCCTTACATATTCTCTTTCTCTCACACTCTCTCTCTCCTCCTACACACACTATTTCCCTCTTCTTCCAATATTTCTCTCTCTAACACATACACATACTCTCAATATCCCTTGTTCACACTCACTAGATCTTTCTCAATTGCTAATTATTAGGCTCTTACACTCACTTTCTCACACTCACCCACACACTTACACAATCACACTCTCAAACACTTACACTCTCATTTTCATTATCACATTTCATAACTCTTTCTATCATATATCTTAATATATATTATTTGATAAGCCCGTTTCCAGTAATATAAATTACAAGGATATGACTGAAAATATTTGGACACACGACCTCCATTTTAAATATTAGGGAATTATAATGGCGGTAAAAATAGTGGCCTAAAACTAAAATCCTAATTTCCTAACAAATTGTCTATATTTTCCTTCTGTGTGGGCAGTGGTTCATCTGTACAATCATTCTTTGTTTATATCACCATGGAAACCATGATTTGTATATAATTAGTGTATATGTATACAAACCGAACGGGTAGTTATACGCGATGTTAAAACTAAAACTAAATAATTGTGATCGTTTATGCCACATGACCTCGCATCGCTCATCCTATGTTAAAGGACATGCACTGATTGTATTCCTACCTTAAATTTTAGAGAGCTTCAAACTTTTAAGAATATTCTATTTGCAAGCAAATTACCAGATAATTTTAGTAAAAATACAACAACTAATAAGTAGAAGAGAATATCTATTATGTTAATTTATAATTATTGATTTTACTGATTTGTGATAAACAAAATTATTTGCGATTTGGTAGATTACTTATTAAATAAAATTAATATTTATATAATTTACTAAAAAAAATTATATTACTAAAATATAAATACACAAAAATATATTAATATGGTGAGTACTACTAAGGTTATTTTTATTGAATGGGAAACTCTTGGTTACTTTAATGTATATTTGATAGGTTTTTATAACCCCCGTGTTTTGAAAAGTAACAGTAATGATAAACCTTACACACGTAAATTGAAACATTATGAGAGTTGAAGAAAATTATTCGCTCTTGTGTATTGAAGATAATAGTGTATAATGTATGTGTGTGTGTGTGTGTGTAAAACTCAATCTCATGACTTTTCCACAACACCTAACAAAGTTCTCATTGAATTTTCACACCAAAGCAACAAAAGGCATGCAAAGATGTGATTAATTTGGTGACAATTTCCATATATTACAAAGAAACGTGTGTTATGGCTATGTGCGTACAATCGTTGACTCATGTGAAGATGTCACCAAATATTACCGCTATACAAACGCAGGCAAGATGGGCTCGTTATGAGAAATTTAACAGAATAAAGTCCCTACCTTAACTCATGCATTAGCATGTCTAACTACTGAGTAAAGGATACCAGGCTCGATTCTCAATGAGGCTGTTTTTTTTTGTCATTTTTTGAAGTTGGAGCTTCGCTTCTTACAATGATAGATTGGGAGGCATAAAAATGGGTGTTTGTTATGGAGTTTAAGCTATATTGTAAGTCTTGTGCTAAGATAACCTATTTTTATTTTACTTTTTTGTAACCACGTTTTCCTACCCTTACGGGCTAAACTTATATGAAATAATAGTGTTAGTGTGTTGGGGATGAACAGGGTTGTATTTAGAGGAAATGCACGTGTATTTTTGTGGGTAAAGAATGGATAAAAGCTTAGGTAAAACCTTCCTCAATACACCTGATCAGGATTGGAACCCTGATCTCTCCATTATCGACACTTCAGTAGATTATGAAAATTACGCCCTTGATTATTCAACCATCGTAGCGTCTCTGGGGAAACCAAATTGACTCAGAAGCCTTACGTTATATAATAATCTCTAGCAACGAAATTAAATGGAGTGTGCTTTAAACAAAAATCTACTATCGAAATAATCCACGCTGGTGGACACGTGTACTCAATGTAGAGTTCAACCAGTATAGTTGGTCGAGGTCTACAATGTTGAGGCTGGAGTCCCAACTAGGTGTACTAAGGGTGTTGATCACTAAGTATTTTCCCATTATCACCTCTATATCCATGCCAATGTGGGTACATTTCTTATAAATTCTGCATTCCTCACCCTTACTCAGTTAGTGTAATGGTTGGCGCACACCTGTTTGTATCTCATCGAATCTACTCATTTCTACACAGTTTTGCGTGAAAATGAGAAAGACTCAAATCAGGAATATATTTCGCCCTACGCGAAGTGATAAGAGCTGATGTGTGCGTTTTACTATAATACGTCTGTATACTAATTACGCTAATTATCTATGGACGAGGAAGGCTTAATTTAGATAAAGTGTAACCGCATTTGTGTGTATATGGCGAGGAAAACCATTTAGGAAAAACCACCCCCAGTACACCCGACCGGGATCAAGCCACGATCTTCCCGTTATCTGCAGTCTAGTCTATTGCGAGAGTGGTGTCTTAGTCAATGCGACCACTGAAGTGGGTTGGATATAATCAATATTTATAGCGTAGGTCCACTAATTATAAACATTTTGCTATTGAATCCATTCGGGATGGAACAATTTCACACCGTGTTTAATGAAATGTAAACATTGAAAAATATGGGAACTTATTATTTATCTAAAAATGAATGAGCTATAAAATTTGTATCTTTAAAACTATAACTAGTAGGTGTCAGGGCTGGCTTAGATCTGCACATAAAAATATGTGCGTTTATTATTTGTTTTGTTCTCCGCGGTTGGTATTTAAATCCTGACTTACCAGAACAAATGTGAGATGGAAAATTTACCATTTTAGAATTAGTTAATTAAATGCAGACCCTAATATATAATACAACACCTATACGAAGGATATCAATGAATATTGAAGGTAAATGAGTTTATTTGGTTGAGTTTGAATCTATTAAAGTATCATAACGCTATTTTCTTATTATTATTGGGTGTTCTGTCCTATGACAGGTCTATTCCTTTTGTCAGTGAACTTAGACCGCCAATGTTCCCTGTCCTCTGCCTCCTCCTTTAGCCTTCAGAATTTTCTTCTTTCCTTCAAGTCATCTAGTATTTGAATCCTCCATCCTAATCTCTTTCCCTCAACATTTCCTTCTATGACGTCGTGCAGAGGAGAGTCGGAAAACATAGAGCATCTCAAGTATCTAAGAAATCTGATGACAAAGGATGCCTATTGTATCAAAGAAATTAGGTCAAGGATCGTCATGGACAAGGAAGCTTTCAACAAGAGGTCACTGCTTACCACCAATTCGAGTTTGGCATTAAGGAAGAAACTGATTAAATTCTACATAACATTCAAACCCAATAGTCTGGAGATTGTAAGAGTTTATTGCATCAGAGCAATAAACTGGATTTAAGCCCTCAACCACCTTCTTTTTCATAAGTCAAGCTAATATTACATTTATTTAGAAATTGTGAGAGCTTATAATAAATATTTTTATCACAATATCGCAAACATTTTTATGAAAAGCATATTTTTAGAATTTACTATTTTATACGGAAAAATATATTGCGACGTTTTCCTCACTTAATTTGGATCCCCCTCCCCTCTTAAGCTAGATAAGAGTAAATTTAAGCCTTAACCCTTGTGCTCACTGGTGCGGCTCATGTTATAATACATTATTAATTTAACCTAACTTCTAACTTGCAAGTGAATGAACCCACAGTAGAGTAGGCCTAGCATTTTCAAATAAACAAGAAAAGGTAAGTTAGCTTTGTAACAGTAAGTTTTATTTACTAAGTGAACCAATTCTTAAGAGATTGTATTTCATGTGTACACCTCATGTACCTTGAAAGGTAACAAGCTTACTTTGCTACCACTCCGTTTGAGGTGTAGTGAAGTGTAGAGTAATTGGTCAAAGTAAGGCTGCTTGTTACCTTTCATGGTTAGCCGGGTGTACATTTAAACAAAGAGAGAGCGTGTTTCTTATTGCCAAGGTATTCAAGGCTCATATTCTGTTCATAAAACGGGGTTAATCGACCATATTGTCGGTGCTGGTTCACCGCCAACAATATCATACTGATTCAATTTCTCCACGGGAACCTGGGATTTGAGTTACGGCCTTAGAAACTAAGGAGAGTTCTCGATATGTTATTTGTATTGTGGTTTGCCCATATTTCCACACAGGGGAGATCTGTTGTATTAACTAAAAATCAAGGCTGGGTCAACGCCGATAACCGAACCGATTTATCGGCCGATATTGGCACAATCAGTCAAGGACTATCGGTGTTGTATCATGCAGATATTTTACGCCAATAATTCAAAATCTATAGATATATTATATTTATAAAGTCATGAAAATATAATTCATATTTCAAACAAAAATATTTAAATACAGTCTCTTGCATGTAAACACAAATTATTTAACTCTGTTTTGGATATTTTATTATATAATAAACAGCAAAATCAACATTCTAAACAAAATGAACCATTCAATTTTATTTACCTTAATGCTTATTTCAAATTATGAAATACTTGATGAATATATAAGATAAAAATTTCCCCAAGTAACAAAGTTACACACTATTAAAAATAATATTAGTTGGGCCAGTATGATTTTATTTGTTGTTGATTTAAAAAAAATTAAAAAAAACATAATATTATGTGTATAAGTTATGTAGTTCTAATGAATACAAGTTGTATACCAACCTAATATGAAATATTACCTACATCTTTTAGTACGATCAAAGGCCCACGCATGCTTACGGCATTTTGCTTTCTATTTAAATAATTTTCGTTTTGTATTTGAGATATTTATATTTTCTACATCCCTGTTTTTTCCGTTGGTTGAATTAATTAAACTATGTAATATTTCCAAAAAAAAATCTAATTCGGCAACAAAATATCGGAATCGCCAATATGTGCATAAGGGCTTATCGGCCCAGCCCTCCTTAAAATCTATCTTCCTGATTCTGTTCCCTTAAAATTGTGTTTTGGTGGATGACTCTAGCGGGTCGGGAGGCAAGTAATAATAAAATAGATATTATTCAAAAAGTGTAACCATATATAGAAATTGCATAACTAATGTATATTTAGTATTAGCCCCTGGGTCCTCTTGGGTCATCATACTATAAAAAAAACTCCCTTTGAAGCCAATGATAGCGACTTGAGCGTAGCTTCCAAAATAAATAAATAATTGTATATAACTTTAGTTGTCTATTTTGAATAGTATATATCGTGTATATATATATATATATATATATTATATGAATACTACTATATTACTACTAACAAATTAAATTAAACCAACAAAGAATTAATAAATAAATTCTAGCTTGGGAATCTCCAACCAAAATTAATAAAAAGAAGGGATTAATCTTTAGTTAAAATATAAATAAAAGTGAAGCAAATTAGTTCTTACAAACGTATATAATAACATCAATAATGAAGACCTAACGTCTAATATAACTGTCTAATATATAATATATAATTTTAAATATACTATATAACCTTGATGTTAAACTTTCTTGCACTTTTATATATACATAATATATACGATATCAAATCTAAGATAAAGATTGTTAACATCTTAGTTTAAGGGGTAAGAAGAGTAGTATTTTATGAAGTGAAATCCTACTCGCGTGGAAAGAACATGGAATAACTAGAGTGATGAATAACATTTGGGAAACCCCACATCGGTGTTCGTCACTCTTGTGTAGGACTGGGTTTACGGTGACAGCGAGATCAGGGGTTGAATCCTGGTAGGGTGTATTGAGGTTATATTTCTTAATTGATTTCCCATTATATTTCCACGTAAATTCAGGTACTTTCCCGGCAAAGTTCTACCTTCTACATTCCTATTCTATCAGAGTAATAAATGTATATTTTTATAACTCAAATTAATAAAACGTGGTGGAAAAAAAATTGGAAAAACACCACAAGTTTACCTATCCAGTAATACAATCTCGATCTTCCCTTTGCTGGCAATTCAGCAAATTATAATTTGACACCTTAGACCAGCTACCATACCTCATGTCTCAAGATACTCAAAGAGAACCCAGGCTAGTGTTGAAAACTGGCGCTTTATTTCACGCGGCCACCGTATAACCTATAAGCCACGATCATTTCAGTCAACCGTATCACCAAATAAGCTTTTTTTTAATATTGACACGAACCCGTAGTTAAATAAATAATAATTTTTTTCTACTCTGCCTGTGGTCAAACCAAAGGTCATTCATATATTCAAATTAAGATAGCAAGAAAATTGTTTTAGTTTACCAAATCTAGCTGTTACCCCTAATAGATTATATTAATGTATTTAAACTAATGAATCCTGATAATACTATTGAAATAATATTAATTAATTTAAATTAGTTGAAAAATGACACCTGGACACGGTACTCTAACCCAGGACTTTTGGCTTACCGTGCCATTGCTCTACCACTCAGCTATCCAGGATTCGTCCTGTACTATGACATAGCGTTAAACTTATGAGTGAAAAATGACAATGAACATGGAATAAATCCTGGAAAAATCAGTGATAAAGCAAGGGCTCACAGTGCCAAAGGTCCAGTGCTAGATTCCTGTGTCCAGGTGTCATTTTTCAACCAATTCAAATTACAATTATTTGCAGGCTGTGTGTTGATATTCATAAATAATATGACTACTAAAATATATAATTGTTTTTTATAAAAGTTTGTTCACACCAGCATACTACTCTTAGTATACCTCTCTCCACACTCAGCAACGAGGATGAAAGTTATTTATTTGAACCTGTGTATTTATTTGTGGGGCTGCTGTGTAAATTCCAGCTACCACGTGACGACCATTCAGCGTTGCTTGTAGTTTGTTTATTATCCGCTCGTTCATCAATGGCCCTGTTGTCTGTCTGTCTCCTAGATTTTTATCATTCTGTCCAGTCCTCACAGCAACGCTCTGTTATCTAAATGGATTATTTACCGCATAGGGGGTGGTAAATCATTAACAAATCTCTCTTTGCTTTCATGTAAAATACGTTTGATTATTTCCATTTTGTTGACTTTCCAACCTAACTTAAAATAAAATAAATAATAAGGTACACAACACATACTTTCTGTATGCTTTTTCTAAGAACTGAGACATTTATTTAAAACTTGTCGAAATTGGGAGATTAAATATTATACTTTGTTTCATGAAAAAAAAGAGCAACACATTCCTCCAGAGAGCATAGATAAAATAATATACACATTTACAAAAACCTATTGAGTAAAAAGTAACACCAAAGAGCATAACAATTAACTCCCAATTTTATATCCCTTAATTTAATAAAGAAAAGCTTGAAAACTATTGGTTTTATAAAAATATATTTCAAATTAAAGTTATATTTTTAATAGTAAAACATCTTTACAACATTAAGTTATTCTGTACCTGAAATAATTGAAAATATATGAGTAAAATAGTAAATTTACTTTAATGTAAAAGTACACTCTAAATCATTTTCGTGGGATATTTAGTGTTTCCATTTTTTTTTTTCTTAAATATTTCCCAGATACGAATTTTAATCAAAATCGTTAAGGTGGATTTTGAGATAAAAAAAAATCTCCTTTTGCGCTTCAGTAAGCTACTCTTAATTTTAAGGCTAGAAATCTAATTCCCAAAACCCCCCGGGGGAATCTTATTAAAACATTAGATATCAAGTCTTAGCCCTATTGGTAAAGTGATTTCAACTCTAGACCAAGATAAAGACAGACACACACAAACATATATATATATATATATATATATAGAGAGAGAGAGAGAGAGAGAGAGAGAGAGAGAGAGAGATGACATCACGAAAACTATTTTTTCTGATTCATTGAGTCATGAAACTTCAATGATTCGCATTCTCGAATTCAATTTGTTTGACGGTCACAATACTTTTTTAAACACGAGGGGTTGCAAGAAGTAAATAATATTATTTGCAGGTATTATTATTATTATTATTATTATTATTATTATTATTATTAGCACTGCGTCTTACTACCCGTTCGGGTTATACGCAATTTGCAGGTATTGAAAGTGAAGATTACGTTATGTTACCAATAGTAGAGACAATAATATTAATAATTACAAATAATGATTTACGTTAACACTTTCTACCAGATATTATATATATTCAAATATGCATATTATATGTATATAAAGATATTTATATACACTTAACATGTTTATATTTGCCTATATATATATATAAAATGTATATATATATATATAATGTATATATGTAAATATAAATATAAATATGTATAATATACATTTATACATTTATATATGATTTATTTGTGTGTCGCATCTTACAACTCTTCCAGTTCATCCTCCAATTTATAATATTGGAAAGGTACAATTTACAGTAAATTTACCCGCATTTGTGGTGAAAGGGAGTGAGAAATAGTTTAAGAAAACCCACCGCCAGTAGACCTTATACCCAGCCAGAATTCAAGACCCGATCTCTCTCTCTCTCTTTCTCTCACACACCAACAAACTAAACTACATGAGCTTTCCGTTTAAACCACGTGCTCACCTATGTAGGCTAAGTTACTATAGTCATTTCCCGTAATAGAAGCCTACTTACATATATATATATTTTCCAAAATAGACCTAAACAAGCATCGAAAACCAGACTCCAAATTATAGCCTAAAATATATTAATTTATACATGTGTTTCAGTAATGTTCATTATAGCTGTGGTAAGGAGAAATATGAATTTATAATATAAGAAACGTACTTGGATAGTACAACCGCTTAAATTGACTGTTACAACTTATTTGGTCAATTAAACAAAATAAAATAAGAACCATAACATGAAGCTAATTTATTCAAGGAAAAACTAATTTATAATAAATTAAGTCAAATAAAACAAGTACAATAACATATCTAAAATATTATAATTAAGATCGTTAAACAGTAATGTTCTAAAATTAATTAGCAGATAAAGAGTAAATAATATAAATCTGTGCTGATGCAATATTTAAAGTATTAGCAGATTATAGCCTTATAGGATTAGTGATAAGCAAAATGAATAATAGAATTTGGCAATTGACTAGATTGGAGCTATTAATACACTACAAAGTTAAAGACTAAAAGTTTTATGAATGCTTGAAATAAAGATTATAGGTTATATGAAGGGTATGACTAATACAATAAATAATAGGTAAATCAGTATATCAACAATACAGAACTTACTAGTTGAATAATTCGAAATACTAGTAAATAGTTTGAAAATAAGTTGACGAGGAAGACATGTTCTGTAATGTTTAAAATATTTAGACAGTGACAGTCAAAAGATGATTAATAGAAAGTTTAAAATAGTTGACAAGGTTGTTATCCATGTACCTTACACATGTAATAAGCAAATAACAATATAAAATATAACATGAACCTTATTAAAATGAAAGTTAAGACATAACAAGTAACTTCTTCCACAAAATTATTAAAATAAGTGTAAATGATTTGATGGTACTTGTTTTATTTGAAATAATTCATGATAAATTATTTTTTCCTTGAATAAATTATCTTCATGTTATGGTTCTTTATTTATCTTGTTTGATTCACCAAAGAAATTGTACCAATCAATTTTTGAATGTTGTACCATCCAAGTACGTTCCTTATATTATAAATCTATACATGTATGTTTCATTACAAGAACCAAATATAGGGTTGCCATTGTTGCTATAATATTAAGTAAAGATTATTTACTGAATAAATAAAACTATTTAAAAAGACGATAGGTTAGCATTTGTGATTAAGTTTTCCTGAAATTCCAAATCGTAAACAATGATTATCACCCAAATCAGTTGACACATAGTTTAAATTGTCAACCTCACTTGGTCTGTTTTTCCATAACCTGGCAGGTTAGGGTTCGAACTTCGGCTGGGTTTGTTGAAGGTTGTTTCTCTTAAATTGTTTATCATTCCTTCTTCCCGCAAACGTGGCTACGCTTTCTCTCATTCCTTCACCATAATATAGATATATAGATACCCTTAATGGATAGTAGAACGTAGTCTAAAAATATAAAAAAAAGAAAATCATGAGTGGGTTGCTTTGAAGTTACATGAAAACTAGGCCTTATCTAGAGAGTTTACTAGGCTCAATCGATTGACATAAATTCAAACCACTCATTTGTAAAGAGATTTAAAATACTTAATGTGTGTAACAACATATCCGATTTTATTTGTATAAAATATTTTCATCCTACAACACGATGGAGAAAGCCGGGTTCGATTCCTATATCAAGGTTTCATTTTTCAAATTTACGAGTATCCCTGACACAATATGTTGGATGATTTATTGGTTTATATATTAAAATAAGCTATTGCGTATATTATAGCATTAATAATATATGTTGTAAAAAATGTAGATTCAAAACAACACTATAAATTTGTGCCTTCTATTATATTTATATCATAACTAGTAAATCTAGCCAGCATGGCATAATAATACGATATTATGTTTAAATTATATATTTTTAGTAATAGATGAGTAATAGACATATTTGAGTAAATTAGATACTTATCAATTATTATAGCTTCAAGCTATTTTCCAATTAAGTTTTAGCCTTGGGACTAGGCTCATTTTTTTAAATCATGAATTCAAAATGTGGCATAAACTAGCACTTGACGCGTAGCAATTAAACTAGAAATGAACCTATACTATATTTTGGTAGCTTTACCGAATTTCACTCAAATAATTAAATTAATATTTTGGATCTAGAAAAGATTTTTCAAAACTATTTAATAACTATATGTATATATTATATATGTACAGCACCTTATTGCAACTTCATAAATACATTATGTTTAAGTCCCATTTTTAAAGTCATAATTTTTTTTTAATCTTACAATATGTATAGTACCGCGTCTTACTACCCGTTCGGGTTATACGCTTGAGTACAGTAATTACACTAATGGTTTTAGGGATTTTGGAAGGTCATATTTAGAGGAAGTGTACCCGAATTTTCGTGGAAATAAAGTGGGAAACTATTTTGAAAAAAAATCCTCAATATACCCAGCCGAGAATCGAACCTCGCTCTTCCCGTCATCGGCAGTCTAGTCTACGGAGAGAATAGCGCGTTAAAGCATTCGGCCACCAAAGCGGGTCCATTACGGTATAATATATCATTATAATCATCTTCTGTTGAACATACTATCCTCTATTTTGGTATTACTTGTTCCTACTGATAATTAACAGAAACTTTATTATATACAGCATATGTCTACCAGATGAGTATGGTAGAGTATAAGAAACCTAGCATTCAATTGCCTGGAGAAAATAGAGAAAATGACTGCGTAATCAAATCACGTTTTAAGTACTTGCTCGGTATCAAAACACCAAATTTATGAGTTTAAGTAAGCCGTAATAGACTCTAAGCTTCTGTGTCTTCCGGTGGAATCGATTTAATTTAATTTCTTGGTTTTTTTCATAAACAAATAGTTGAATAATAAATTTTAAAGATTATAAACAGAATAAAATGAATAATTCATAACCTCTTTATCAGTGTTAGTAAATTATTTTTATAACAATTTTATTAGGTAATATTTTATTTAAGGAAATCACATTTCTATAAAAAAAACTATCTACGCCGTGATTTAATTTGAGCGAAGGACAAACATGTCATATGTTTTTACAAGTTCACGTGTTAGAGAAGCTTAATGGAGAAAGAGTGTTTTAGGGACATAATGGTTCTTAGATACCATCTATTTTTATCGAGCGATCTCATTTTAATTGTTAACATATTAAAAACAAGAATGTGAAAAGGTTTAAATGTGAAACTGTGAGCTCTTCCCTCAATCCAAGAAAGCAATTTCAGACCTCAAATATTTTGTTATGAGCTCGGGCTTACTTCAAAGTTTGCCAAATATTGACACTCTTGATGGGGTTCCGTGACCTAACCTATGAATAAATTCAATGATCGAGTTGTTGAAAAAAATCTCACAAATAACTCAATTTTAAACACCTATGAACAAAATACGTTAGGAATGGTGTATGGAATTGAAAATTAAAACGAGGTTTCTCAGAGGAATGAGAAAATGTCAGATAAAATCTAGTATACATTAGTGTTTATCTATTCGTTCAAAGTCACTCATTTATATTGATTTGAAACAAATTTGAGGAATACAAACTAAACGGATTTTGTGATTGGCCACTGTAAATAATATTCCGTCCTAATTCATGTATTCATGGAGATGGCGGATTATTACGATTGTGCTTATCATATATTCCTAACATATTTAATTCCTGCCTGTGCTCGAACCCCGATTTTTCTTTCCAATATCCATCTACATTTGACTGGCTCCGTATCTACATCAAAAACTGAACTTAGCTGCAACCTAGTGGAAGTTTGCGAAACTACCTCGTCTATCATTTCTGAGGCGCTAAATTTGGATGAACTGGTGAAATTATTCCTTTCTATAAACCTTCAATGTGTTGCAACCTCTATGGTTTTCTTTGTTGTGTTACCATGACAACGATTGTTAAAAAGAAAACAAGCGGACAAGAGGAAAGGAAGAAAAAAATTAAAAGACGCGTGGGGTTTTTTTCATGAAAGAAATGTGAGTGCAAATACAAAAGGTTGAATTTGTGGTAGGCCTATAAAGTTTCTCCGTTCCATCAGCGAGCGCCGGTTGGAGTCGAGGACTGGACCTCATTTTTCTCTCCAACGGGGAAGATTCTTGATAGGGATTGTAAGTGCTGCAGCCATGGTCAGGGAATGGTATTCCTATTGTATTTGGCCTCATCACCTCAAGTACTACGGGGAAACGAGTGAGATGTTTTATTATTATTGACATTTCCCCTGGAAATTTTTGGTTTAACTAGACAAATTACTTTCTTTTAACAACGCATCTTATTACCCTTTCTGTACAAGTTACTAATCGCTCTTTTATAAAGTATTCAAGCAGGTAGACAAAAGGAAGGCCATTACGTAACTGAAAACCTATTGACAAAAGGGTTCTGAGCTAAGCTAACTATGACAAGCTAGAGCAATTAATCTCAAGGAAAACAATGAAGATGTGGGCAGTGCAAACAAAAGATTACCAAGAAATGGTGAAAATGTAACATTTTTCTACATGCCAATTGTTTTACCCAATTTCACTAAGAGTAAATATTTTACTTTTGTTAACCAGTAAATGTAAATTTTCTTTGTTATTTTATATTAAACTAATCATTAACAAGTAAAACAAAATATAATAAATATTGGAGTTTGGTAAAATTACGTTTATGTTATTCATACACCCTTCCAATTACACTGTTCCTTCACTGGAACGTTAGCTGAGTACTAATGAAGATTTAAAAAAAACCTTTATTATGCACCTGTATCACTAACCAGCAAAAAAAACATTAGAAAAAATGTTGGGATCAGTAGGGTCTATTGATTTATAAGTAGAAATGTATTTTAAAGAAATATGTTTTGTTAATTTCTAATTTAATTTAAATATTGATACAAAACAGATACAAATAATTATTTTTTTAATTATTTAGAGGAGAGAGATTTTCTTCTAAAATCAAAAGCAAACTCTGAACCTTATTTAGTTTGACCTCTAGTTCATGTAATTTTTTAAAAACAATTTGACTTTCTTTATCTAGTAAATGTTTACGATGTTTCTTCTTCAAATTCTGAATTCGTAATTTAATTTTCTTCCGCACTGAGATGTACTTAACGTTGGTTACTTTTGGCACTGATTGAGAATACCTTTTGAAGTATTTATTTAACACAAACTTCTCCAGCCCATAGAGTGTTTCCACTTTATGTTTTTGGTAGATGACGTGACCATCTATCTCTAGTTCCTGACTTCCGCGGACGGCTAACCCAACAAGCATGTTAAGAACACCAATAATGGTGACAATCAAGAAAAGCAAGGAGAGTATCCCAATGACAATGGAATCTGTAACATCCATATGAACTTCCGAGTCAAATAAGCGTATATCTGAAAATTCTCCTTGCAAAAGTACCATGTTTGTATAAAGAAATGCCCTCCACGGATTTCTGAAATGATGTTTATCGTAAAAAAGGACAAAGAAGCTCAAGGTGAACGCGACTGAAACGCATACTAAAATAAGTACGTACTTGAACATCCCATAGCAAATTTCTAGAAACATGTAGGCCTGATGACTTAATGCTGGGTAAATATCCAAGTTCATCAGTAGAGCCAGCCAACAGAACAATATAGCGAAACTGCCAATCTGTTGGGGCCACCTTGATACACCGTCATCCAGAAGGACGTAAACAATTGCTAAAACTGAAGGCAACAATCGTAGTATGAACACGCCTGTACGGTGGATGAGGTGTTTAGGTGTACTCGAGATAAAGAACATAGACAAAGCCACTACTAGGGATGCAAAAGTGCAGGTGAGAATCTTCAGCATACCAATCACTTGTTTATCTGCTTCCATTGTCCTTGCAACCTAAACAGACAAAAATCCTAAATTTAACGAGAGTGTTACATCATTTTAAGATATAAAAGTTCAACTAAACCACAAAATTTGAATATAATTTGTTTCATATGAAATATTTCATTATAATTATACTAAACCATACACTTATTTAATTACAGTTGTGGACAAAATATATAGTATAGATTATATATTTAGACAAAAGCCCTGACTTACTGACCACCACTGTATCTCTCGAATCTCTTGAGCTTAAATCTTGAGATTCGGCAGTGAGGTTCCTTTAAGGTCGTAGGCATACGATAAGAATTATTGAGAAATTTTATCTCAAAGGGATGAAAAAGGAAGGTTGATAGTTTTAAAACTGTCTTCATGTATATCTTTTGAACCGATAGCCATAGAGGCTTGAAATTTTAAATGAAGGCTTATTTCTAGAATTGGGTTAGATTTTTTAGGGTTTTACTAATTTAATTCCATAAGAGGGTAGGAAGGAGAAAAAGAGATGTGCGACTCACTTACTCACTCATCACGTGTTTCACCAACCCCTGGGATTGGAAACTTAAAATTTTGCTTAGCAGGAAAGGAGTGGTTTAGCCCCATTTAACCAGAAAAATACAGAATTGGGAGATTTCAAAATGGAGTACCAGGATATGGAGTGCTTATAATTAAAAAAACAATTTGGTTGAAGTAGAAAATTTAAACCTGGCAGAAGAGAAAGAACTACAAATAACAAAATTAATCTTCAAATTTAAAATGTTTAAGAGTGAATTGAAGAAAAAAGGCTGGGGCTCAAAATCTCGAACAATTATAGCAAACAATTACTTCTAGGTGTGGTAGAAAACTGAAATTTGGCAGGCCGGTAGAAAAAACTGCTCCAAACAAATATTAATGGCTGATAGTGTTAAATTTTTAGTTGGAACTTTGAAAGACATGAGGCTGTGACTTAACAGAAAACATACTTTTAGGTGTATCAGAGCTTTAAATTTGGCAGGCAGGTAGAATGACAGCTCCAGATAGTTTCACTTGTCTTACAACTTCAAATTTATAAGTAGGAATTGTTTAAATGGTAAGGAAGGAGGGGAAGTTTTACAATTTCCAAAACTAATAGAAACAACTACTTTTCAATGTGGTATAAAATTTAAATTTGACAAGGAAATTTAAGGAACACAACAAATAGCCATAAAAGACTTAAGATTTTAAATTAAAAAAATAGGGAAGGGAGTAGGAGGCTTAGATAAAAAAAATCAGCTGAGGCAGAAAATTTAAATTTCCCAGAAATGTAAGAGGATTAATTCAATAACGAAATGAGCGTTAGATCTTTTACTACTCGTATTAAGAAAGGACGTTTGTGAAAATATATGTGTGTTTTCAAAGTTTCCGAAACTAAAATAATTAATTATGTTCAGTGTTGTAAAAGATTTATATTTTTCAGGCATGTATGAGAACCACCCCAAACAACGATTAAGGTCTGACCCTTTAATTTAAAAATGAGGAGGCAATAAATGGAGAAAGGGGGGATCCCTCAAAATTCCTAAAACTAATTTTAAAAATACTTTTTGTATCATGCAAAATAGAGGTTCGACATGTATGGCAACAGAGATTCCTGAATGACATCTGAACATATCAAATTTCAAAATTTAAGCTTGGAAGATGGAAGAGTTCAAAATTAATACAAATAATATATAACACTACTTTTCAATGTGGTTTTTACACTTTTTAACCTTTAGACCCTCTTTATTTTAATTAGATTTACTTTTGGACCTTTCAGACTTTTTTTTTTTTTTCGCTTTAATTCTTAATTCCATTATTACTTATCTTTTAAAAATAATTGATTAGATTTAATCTTAACATTATGTGTCCTTTTTTATCTTGTTTATCCTAAAATATTTCTCCCGGACATAGCCGGAACTTCAAGTAAAAATATTATGTAAAAATTTAAAGATGTTAAAAAGTAGATATAATCTAACTTTAAAAAAGAATAAAAAGGGTATATAAATGGGTAAAAAGGGTTAAACGCTTGAAAAGGGTTAAAATGATTAAAAAAAGGGTTAACGTGGTGAAAGGTATAACTTAAAAGTGGTAAAGAATACTAGAAAAATAGATTATATTACTTTCTACCTTTTTTCCTCCTTTGAAAATTTTACTGAGTTTACCTAAACTTGCCTTAAAATAATACACTTATTTCTCTTATTGCCCTTTTTTACTCTCTTAATCCATTTTACACTTTTTACCCGTTTGACTTAACCTTTTTATAAACAGCTATTTTTTATTAGATTTAATTTTTTAACCCTTGTCTTTTTTTAACCTTTTCACTATTTTTGCCATGGATAGATATTTCTTCCAAACAAAGTCGGATATTTTATACTAATAAATCTATATAATATATAGATTTACAAGCATTTATTATGATTATAATATGTTTTTGTTTTAATATTTCGAATAAAAATTGTCTCACTCCACAAACACTATTATTCCAATGTTAGCGGAATGAATCAGTTAAATTAATACTGCTGGTATTGATTCAATCTCGTCATCTACACATTAGTGTCAAAGTGGCTTTAAAAGAGTAGATCGGTTAATTACCAAGAAATTTCAGAGAAACTTTTTTCCTAAACTGTATAGTTAAAAAAAAAACTTTCTGGTGATTCTTAAACATCTTATATACATATTTCTGCACAAGATCAGATTATTTAGATGACAATAAATATGTGTTACCGTGTAAGACGTGATGAACCCAGTGAAAACTATATATGCGATGAATCTCATCCAGAAAAGGGGAGCCACAAGGGCCCATTTAAGGGCTATGAGGCATTCCAAGATGGGATGAGAAAGGATCCCCCACTGGTCCCGACGAGCGTACCTAAACATCAGGAACACGATGTCTAGCTGAGTTTCCGCCTTGTCGCTGAACAACAGACTGAAATCAATCTTACCATCCTCTTTGGCACAGAAGTCCAATACCTGATCAAAACAAAAAAAAATCTATTAAAAACTGGCATGTTAGCTTTATTATAGCCTTTGTATTTCTTATAAGACCAGGCCTTTTCGTTTTTAAACGTGTAATAAATAATAAACCTGGAAATGTGTGGGGAGATTGTGTTTATTCCTCTGACTCACATATTAAATCTCCATAGAGATTTCATATGTATATCATAGTTTTTCAAAAACAAAACTTCATCTTTCTTCCAGCCAAAAACCCATTATATGCTTTGAATAAACAGATAGAGACCAGTGATGGCTCAATTGGAATCTTTATGTTGTGGATACGATTCTAATTAGGTGTATAGCAAAAAATTAAGATAAGAAATAAACCACTAAAAAGTAAATTAGATTTAATACAATTAGACAGTTTGAGCATAGTGTACATCATATCATTTTAATTTTGATCACATATGTGGTTTTTATTAATACTAGATGCGATTTGTTATATTTTATCTTTTATAGCTGAAGTTAAAAGTCGATATTTACCTTTTCATTCAGGTATATAATGCATATTTTGCTATATGACTCGAGACAACGTCCACACATGATCGTGAACTGAAATCACTTGTTTTCGAGCTCATCTGATGAATGAAGCAAAGTTTATTTTGAAATGGTCACGCCTTTAGATATGAAGCAGTTCGTTGGGTGCTGATGGTATTAGAGTATACTCAGACACAAATTTGTCCTTAATTATTTTTAGTCCCCATAGATGAGGATTACAAGCAATTTCTTAGCCACAACTGAGTATTTTCAGGGTAAAATTGGAGTGAACGTTGATGCACTGTGGCTGAAGTTTGTTAAAGGGTGGCCAGTTTTCCAGTTGCCATTTGATATGAGTAAAGCTCTTGCAATATTCCTACTGTACTTGAATACTCTCAGGCACCTCCAATATAAAAATATTTTAGTAACTCTTATTTCACTCACATTTATTCCGTGCATGATCGTATTTATGCACGTGCAGCATGTGCAGCTGTACAGGGCAGCAAAGATTAGGGGGGCGGCAAAATAATATGGAAATAAGACAAATAGCTGCAAAATAATTTTAAAAGGGGTTTTAGTAAATGTCATTAATCTTTTGTCTTGACATACATCTTTTATCTCTGAACACATCCTAGTCAGTTAACATCTCGCCATCGTAATAACACATAGTGTTTCTCACAACGACTCAAGTAAGTTTCTTTCTCGCTATCTTAGAGATAGATAAAATATTGTGATCGTCAAAAAACTCGAACTCAAGATTTTGATGAACCTTGATGTCTCATGACCCCCCGAATGTAAAAAAGTTGTTTTTGTCTTTCCGTCTGTCTGTTTGTCTGTCTGTACCTCCAACTAGAGCCTAAACCATTTTACCGATCGGGCTAAAACTTGGTAATTAGGGTTTTCATAGAGTTGCCCTGAGGGATTTTTGCAATTGGATATCAAACCCTAGAATTAATGGTAGTTTACTGAAGGGCAAAAAGGGAAAAAGTCGATTTTACTAAAATCGGCTTGAACGAGTTTGATTAAATTTCGTTTCTACACATTTATAAATATTCCAAACAATATTTCGGCAAAATTACTTTAAGGCCTCCAGTCTGATTCATAAATTATCCTTTTTTTTATAATTTCTCCTAAATTATTTGAGATATGAAATTACATATCGTTACAAATATGTAGGTCTCTTTATAATACAAATATTTTATGAGAAGCATATTTTTATAAAACCAATAACTTTCAATATATACGTAAATATTTATATTTTTTAACTTTTCGAACACAAAAGGTAAAAGTATTGCGACCGCAAAAGAAAACCTAACCTGAATTGTTGATGGAGGTCGACGTCTCAAGACCCCCAAACCCTAAAAAGTGGTCTCTGCAATGACTTCTATCTGTGTGTCTGTTTAAACTTAAAATCAAGAGTAGTTTAATAAAATCGATTTTCTCAAAATTGACTATAACGATTTTGATTCAAATTCGTAACCAGGTGTTTATTAAGATTATAAACAAACTGACTATTTTCATTTTACCATGAAAATGAATTTTAGACTACTTTATAGAAGCAAAATCTTCCGTATCTGCGCAACTATTTGAGATACTATATAACTTATCATTGAAAAATTGTAGTATTATTAAAAATAAAAAAACTTTTATGTGAAATATATGTTTATAAATCCAACAGTTTCTGAGATATTGGCAAATATAATTCACATTCAATCAAACGATATATTGCTGGGATATTAGTGTTAGATTAATATAACACTATGTTTGGCTTAGACACAAGCAATAAAATTAGATAAATTCAATATTTTATTTATGTATTTTTTAAGGTTAAATCTGAAATTTTTCAGTCTCTTATCTAAATGAATACTTAGAATTATAATGATCTTAGATGTTATAGTTAGTTTTATCTGTCTCTATCTTAATTACCTTAATTTCTGTAAGTTTATACAAAGTTTATTTTACAGGAACATTATGAATATCTGGGTTTTATTAGTAAACTATGTTCCCCATTTTAAAAATGTAATCAGTGGACCACTTTTAATAACAGCTAATCTGAATTTTTAAGATCTCATTTTCAAATTCAAGGTCGTATAAACTGATTTTCTGTTAATGGAAAGGCTGAGGCTCAAATTCCAGTAGTGTCTACTGTATACTGATGATTATTTTTTCTAAATATTTTTCCACTATCCTTCCCCACAAATGTTGGTGTATTTAATATAAATTATACCGTCCTCATCCTTACATTATTAATGTTATTAAATGCCCATAACCTGAACTGGTAGTAGGAAGCGGTGAAATATATATAAATATATAATTCTAACCCATATATGGCAAACTAATTGCCTACTTTTCTTGACTAATTATCTTATGAACAAGACCTTACTTTTTAAAGAAGTTATTACTTCTAGTTAAAATAATGTCCTATAAAATGGCAGTTTGTCTTTTCATATCCTCAAATCTAAGTTCTATTTTTTTCTTACCTTGTCCATGATCTCATAGCCCTTTGGACATTCTTTCAGCAGCAGCTGTATTGCTGACATACCGGACTTGAAGCGCATACTCAAATCTGAACCATTTTTAATTAGAAGCTTGACGCATTTGTAATGCCCGGTCCTGATGGCCATGGACAAAGGCGTTTGACCTGCATTGTCCATCACATCCAAGTCAACATCTCCATCACAAGTCTAATAAAAAGAAATGGGTCTCAAAAGAAATATTTGTGAAACATTTTAGTCATATTTTTATAGATACCTACTATTTTTTACATTGAGTTATACTTAAGAATGCATTGATTTTCTTAAGAATGTACAATATATTCGGAGCACCTTTTATAAAAAACAATTTTTTGTGGTCAATTTTCAGAGTATAGATAATATTGATATTATAAATCAAAAGTTATATCATTACTTGACGTGAGCATACGTTAAAGTAGACTTGGTAACTTTTCTATTTGCCAGATTTGTCCATTCGTAGGAAAATTGGGTTGTACCTAAACAATTATAAGCTATCTTAATCTGAAAAAAAAAGTGTAAGCATATTTTGTTGACCATCACAATAGGTATCACATTTAATCTAATTATTACTACTTAACGTTATTACACTACTTTTGTTCTTTAGTTTTAATATCAAACATTGTATAATTTTGTAATTAATTGTATATCCTTTTTTCTTATATTAATTTTGACATTGCTTATATTCATTGTCTGTATCCCACCTTTATATATTTTTTTCTTTTAGACTATAATTTCCATCAACGTGTTATTAAGTTCATGGAAACAGTGTTCTAAATAAACTTACTTAGAAAATAAAATGATCTATAAAACTTGAAATATATACAGCATGTGTGTTTTTAAAACTTTTACTACGCATATAATGTTTTTATTAAAATATAGAATAACCTTAAACCATTCGGTAGAGCGTATGCATAAAAAAAGTTTGAGGTGACACTCGCCATCGAGAAGGTATTAAAATACATCACGGCTTTAGATAGACCCTCAAAAGTCTACTTACTCGTTTATATTTGCGTCATAAGCAAATGCCTTATCAGCGTCTACTTCTCAAGTGATGTCACACAAAATACTAACGTCTGACCTACATATCATAGATGTAGACTCGTGAGTTTCAGTTTATTAACTCCATAAATTTTGTTCAACCCAATGCTCGTTACAGCCACCAGAAAAACAGCTAAGTGCCCATGAGCTACATTTATATAACGGCTGATACATCCACAGAGTATGCCCAACCTCTCTCCAGTCTACAACGTGGCCATGGAAATCTGACTACAGACTCTGCAAGAAAAGAGATCCAATATGCAGCCCAGATTCCGGGAGATATTAGAGAACCTCACTTTACCAACATCAGTGGATGTCCATATGACCACTTCAGGGGCTTTCAATCCTTCTACAACCCTACCCCTAGTTACATATGTCCAAATACCTGGATCAACCGTGATCCCGAAGGTATGGAATTTACTGGGGAGCATTGGCAAGCCGATTCTTGCCACTACGTCAGAAGAGGATACAAGGATGTAATTCAGGCTAAAAGCGAATAGCCTTTAGCCGGCACTAATCCACAGCTTACACAGAGACAAGTGCTTAATGTCATTAATGCAGGACTATCTAAAACTCCTAGCTTGGAGTCTACTGAAACATCTTCATTTATCGAATATGTTGTACCTTGCGGTAACAAGCACATTGGATGAAGCCATCCAGGCGTTGAGAGACTCGCCTTCCACCATCGTCACATACAAACCAGCCTCCACTGAAACCAACCATCCAATATGTGATACGAGAAAATTCAGGTCCCATTGCATCGGCGTGCTCTTCGGAGGCGTACTTCGATAGAAAACGGAAAGTAATGAATCTTGACACCGAAGGAATGGTCCCGATGGCATCTGAGACTATGGTGTCCCTAGATTTTCCACTACTCAAAGATTCGACATAATATTTCTAGACTGGAGCAAACCACAGCTACTCTGGATATAATTGACTTTGTATTTGTAATGTACGTAAACGAATGAATGGCTTAACAAACAAAGAAAGTGTCACTTTTCTGCTTTCGGCTCTCCCAGCGCTATAACCTTCTACATCTTTACCAATGCAAAAACAGTCAAGAAAGATTCTGCCTTGGGGTTTAACCGTTATAAAGGTTGGAACGTCAGACGGATAGAGTTTAAATCCCTGTATTTGTGTCATGTTTCTATATTTACACATCCATATTGTTTTCTCACCAAATAGAGTAGTTTTAGGCTGTTGAGATCTCCCATTAAAGCAGCTGTGTGGAAGGCATTTCGTCCTTCTTTGTTTGTCTGCATGATGTATTTCTTCAAGTTGTCTTTCAATTTACTATCAAAGTATATTTCGCCTGAGTCGCTTTCGTAGCCATCTATAAAAGCCACAATAATTTATGCACTTGAATATGAATATAAGAGAGATACAGAAATAAAATTAAAACGGTGTACTTAAATACTGATAATGCTTTAACTAGGTATATTTTTAGCTAACGAATTAAATACTATATCAGTTTTTGATTCCAATAATGCATACTCCTTAAGCCTACACTATTATTTTATTGGTTCCCCAGTGTGCTCTATTTACAATCAGTCTGTTCTTCTTTATGTTCGTAAGTATGAATTGGTTAAGTTGCTAAAATTTATTTTGCAATCCACTTAAAAATATATATATTTTATTAAAGAATAGACTTAGTTTTATCTACATGCCTACAAATGTTTGATTCACTTCAATTTGATGTATAAAAAACTCTTAAGAAGATTTTTTTCTGTGCAGTTGTTCGTTTGTAAGTATATATTTACATGAACATCTTACTAGTCACAAAGCTCAACGAATTGAGACCCAAAATCCCCTTTCCTTTTCTATTTTTGATAATTTTATTATAAGAATATAACGCGTTTTAAATTAACTAACCATTTGGTTGCAAACCATTTTTAAACAAAACTTTAAAATTATATTGGATATTTGGGTAATTCGACGTCCAAAAGATTATTTATGTTCTATGTACACCCCGTTTACCCTGCATGGTAGCTGTACTACCTTGATGGATTTCTCTATGGATTTATCTTAAAAGATACGCCATAATGAGCCTTACAGGGTACATTAGGGGCACTAACAATCATTTCAAGGATATGATCCTTTAGAATTTCCAATTTTTTGTTGTCGATTAGTATAAAAAAACGAAGTTTTGACTTTTTTTACTTTGTTTATCTGTATTTCTTTTGTCTTAAATCTAGAAAATCGTTAAATTTGTATTCGAATATTCTATACATTTTGGATTAATGATTTTTTCTTCGAGGTGTTCTACTGGGAATTTTCCAGTGTTTTAACAATTTGATCTGAAAAATATATTATTTATTGTCAATTTAGAAAGTATATATAAAAATGGTTTGGCAACAAAATAGAATTTTGTATAAAAATGCTATTTTACATCAAATAGTTTTGTTCGGTAATCATTATATAAAAATTTTAAAAAGGGATATACACTAGTGGTTCTGCCAAGTATTAAAAGAAATGTTATGTCACTCCTGACGAAAACATAGGTAGAGGTATTTTTCTATAGGGGATGAAAATTAAAAGGTATTTGAATATTTGTGATTTTAATTATATTTTTAATAACTTAAAGAATAAATTATAAAATATTAAAATACATATTTAGAGAAAGTTTCTGTTTTTAAAATGACTTTTTTTATATTTTTAAACCTATTATTAAAGGTATACTACATTTTTGAAAGTGAACAATAGTCTTTTGGCTAAATTTATATCTATAATACCTTTTGAGTATAAGGAGGTTGCTTCATCGGGAATTTTGAAGGAAGGGATATTGTTGTTATCATTTGGCGAGATGATTAAAGCCTTCAGTAGGCTTTCAAGGGTGTTATGAATGATGGCGTATTGGATAATCGTGTGACCGAATTCTTCCGTGGTGCTTGGTTCGACTCCGGCTCCCAGAAGGCTTATCATACTGTTAACCCGGTTGTATTTGACAGCCTTGAGAATTCTAGTGGAGTCTAGGTTGTCCTGTTCAGGCTGGAGTAATGCATCGAGGACATCCAGGTTCTCTCTGGATGCTACTTCGAACATCAGCACGGACACTTCAACAAGGTCATAAATTAATCATCATACATCACCACCAACATTTTATCAAGTACAAAGAACAATCATCACATATCAGCACTCATACTTCAACCAGGACTAAAATTGATAGACAAACATTATAATCAACACTTCAACTAGGACGTATCAATATCGACACTCAAACAAGGAGATAGAGTGGTAATTAAACAACATCAACACTTAAATAAGTATCAAATGATCATTTAACATCTACCTGACATTTAACACGTACACAGAGTGCTCTTTTAACCTATGCATTAACACTTAAACATGGTTTGATAATCATAAAATATCATTACCAACACTTAAATGACATGGAGTGTGTATTAATATCAGCATCAACACTTAAATAAGGACACAATTTTATCATTAAACATCAGCACTGACACTTCAGAAATAATACAGAGTGCTCGTTAAGCCTCTGCATAGACACTTAAAAAGGGTTTTAGTAACCATCAGATATTAGCATTTATACTTAGATAAGAAGATAAAGTGGTCATCAAACATCAGCATCAGCCCTTCAACAAAGACACAGAGGGATCATTTATCTTCAGCACCGATACTTCAACAAAAACATCGAGTTATGATCAAAGAAAACTACCCATACTTCAAAAAGAACATCGAGTGATAATCAAACCTAGTTACGGAATAGGTGTAAATAAACTTTGGTACGAGTATAGTTTTTCACTAAGGTACCAAATTTAATTCAATTAGATATTATTGAAAAAGACTAACATCAACACAAACACTTAAAGATGATGGTAGAGAAATCATGAAATATCAGAAACTATACTTCAACGAGGACAACAATTTTTCAACGGGTTCATGGTGAGTTTACAACAAATATATTTTCAGAGTAGTTTATGTTGATCAAACAGTTTTAATAATAATTACTTATCCACTTCTGTAACCGCGTGGCTTAAGGAATCACTCTCGTGCTAGACTAGACTGATGATGACAAGTAAATAGGTTTATAGATACCATTCGGCGTACAGTTGGTGACTTTCCCAAATTAATTTCCACTCCCATACAAATGCGGATACACTTCCTCTAAATTCAACCTTCTTCATTCCTAGATTATTAGCGTAATTGGTATATATGCTTACAATCCGAACAGGTGGTAGGACGAGGTGCTAAAAGATGACTTAAAACTAACTATTATAAGGGTCTATATCGCAATAACCATAACTATTTATAATGAAACAGATGAAGAGTAATTTTGGGATTATGAAAATAATATTAATTGGACTGTCATGAAGGAGGCTATATTTCTGATTAAACGCAATAAATGTTATGTTTAAAATCATTTTGAGAAACCACTTCAACCCAATTGAAAAACTGCAGAAAAAGTACTAGATAAAGACGTACCTGGTGTAAAAACTGAAAGCTTTTTCGAGTGGTTCCAGCTAATAACAGCGTCCAAAAATCTTAATTACAAGTATATCTCAACGTAATAATAGATCCATGTGGGGAAATATGTACTGGTAACTTGATAAATATACGTACATTGTTTATCTTTTGTCAAAACAACTTTATATAATGACTAAAATATTTAAAAACTGTATTATATTAACATTCATATTGTCATAGATATCATGATCATAACTTTATAATTTAGTAAGCGAAGAGTCTATCAAGGCCAGACCATACTCATTGTTACGATTTTTTTTAATGTACACCTATGCTTCATTTAATAAATAAAATCACAACAGAAAAAATATTAAGTAAATTTTATTCTCGAATCATCAATAATCAGACAAAGTACGATTTTAACAGTACATATTTGTAGGTTTGTTTACACAAGTATCTAATCAACACAAAACAATATTGATAACACCAACTCAAATTATTTCTCTCACCTACCCCCGTTGTTGAGAATGGATATTCTCAACTAATTGGTAGGGGTCTACATCATGAGATGACGTTAACAATTCTGCCAAAGCGTGTGGTCTTTGTGGGCTGAATTTCAGTTCTTGAAGGCTCTTATCAAGGAGTTACTCTCTTCTCGTCCAACAAAGTCCTCCATCAGAAAATTCTAGTGGGTGGTTTTCATATGGGTCTCGGAAATTCACCTTTCTATGGCCTGATTCATGCTAGCCTTACTACACCATCAGCTTCAGGGAACAGCTCCACAATTTTTTCCCATGGTTGTATTCATCTTCTTGGAACTGCCTGATCCAACTAAGACTATATCACTGATATTGAACAAAGTAGTAGACTTGTTGCTCCGTTTATTTAGTGGCAAGCGTTTCAGATACTCTTGCTGTAATTACTTCTTTAATCCTTTCCTTGTATCGAGAATATGACGGTTTCGTTAATTCAGGCCTTTAGCATTCAACGCATCACATTTTGTGGCACAAACTTCCTTTATTTCTTGAAAAACCAAGCTGGCGTGAGGGTACTTAGATCGTTACAATATTCTGCAAGGACTTTCATAGGCCTAGAGCTAGTGGAATCTTCTATACTGCAGAGAAGAGTAAGCCTTTCTTGGAAAGTTAGAGAGGTCTTATCTAAAACTCACTTTAAAAGTTATTTGTTTACTCTTATTAACCTTTCCCCAAAAAAATATTTTCCTAATAAACTTTTATCTGCACTGATGAAGTTAGTGCTATTGTCAGAGTAAATGACAAAAAGACGCCCTCTTTGAGCTAAAAAAAAGCTGTAAAACTTAAATTAAATCTTAGGTGGAGAAATAAGAAGTAAACTCCAAGTGCACGGCGTGGTAGACAGAACAATTAAAAACTACAATCCAGTCTTTGCTTTCATCTCTCATAAACAGATGACTCACCATGTCATCTCCTATAACTTCAGACACATATTCTTCCATTATGGGGTTGAGGGGTATAGGAGCTTAAGCTACCTCAGTATGTTTTTCCTCATGCCTCCTGCATCTGAGACAATGACATGAATTTTCTCACCGTTTTTCCAAATTATAATCCAGAAACGTTATTTTAGGTGATTAAGAAAAAGTTGTGTTCATTTTTAATTTTGTTTCACATGCTCCTCCAAGATGAGATGAGAAACAGCAACATGGTGGTCTGTTATAATTATAAAGAACCTAAACATATTCGAATCTTCTTTAAGAAGTAGTCTTGTTTTGAATCCGAGGACATCATCTTCCACAAAAGTATGTAGCAAGGACAGTCACTTATCAGATGGCCCATGGAAACTTTGATTTTGAATAAAACTAATAAGTCTAATTTCTATCTTCTCTATCTTGTCAACTTCCAGATTTTCTTGTAAAATACTCTCTTATTTTATACAATTACTTCAGATAATAAGATGCATGCATTCAGATAGACTATTATATAATAGCTGGAAAAATATCTTGGATATCATGGTGCACCCTCTCCTTTGACTATATTTGAATTCAGTGAAGGTAATTTGTCTGTTCGATTATGTATTTTTCATCGTTCACAGGTTCGGCTCTAGGCCAACAATTTAGTGATTCATGTGACCAGGAACGCCCCTCCTACCATCGAGAACCCACTAGTTGGAAAATATCCACGTGATGATAATCAACTGGATTCATCGAACCTGAGATATGTCTCCAACGACAGGGTTTGTTAAAATTCCTAATCTCATTCACCCAATTTAGAAAAAAAACAGACCATTTGTCATTCCTACAGATCCAATCCATCACTGTGGAAGAATCAAACAGTAAAAACAAATAATAATCTCCAAAAAAGCATATTCCTGAATCATTCAAGCAACCTTTCACCAATAGTAGCTACTAACAATTTTAATACAAGGATATCCATTTCCTTGAGTGAGACCATGCGTGATCTTGTTCATTTAAATTAACACTTATGTGGTTATCATTAGATTCAATTCTGACCAAAACAATTGTTGAATAAGCATGTCAACTGGCGTCACAGAGGGCATTAATTTTTGCATGATAATTTCATCCAAACCATCAAGAAATCTCGACTTTTCCCAGACGAGGTAAATCCTTTACCAAGGTCAGAAATTCAGCTTTAGATTTTTCATCTACTGCCATATCCCTTCAAATGTGAGTATTCAATGACATCTGAATCAACAGTGTTGCACAAGTGATGGGACATACTATCTCTCCCACAGGATCAAACTTTTTTTGGGTGAGATACAAAAAAATTATTTTGGTTAATTATCATGCCTCACGCCAATTAAGTTAGTTAAAATTCAAAATCAATGTATCATCTTGCCAATCTCACAAAAGGCTTGATACAAAAGAAAGAGGGGCAAATTTTCCCTAATCCTTCGTGAATTATCATTCTCTCTAATTAAATTTGCATTCATATTGCACCGCACTTGATGGCTGGTTAAACTAATCTTGTTATAATTATCAGTCAATGCTAGTGATAACCTTGTCTACTAAACAGAAGCTCTGTAAAAGTATATTTATGATCAGGAGATTTAAGTGGGTGTTTTATGTGTTTACTCAAATAATACTCTAAAACAACTACAAAAAAGAAGAAGGGACTTCAAGTTAAACCAAATAACATTCGTATGTGTCTGAAGATCATGTAGATACTCTAAACTTAATTCCACCATATGAAAATGTGATGATTACTATCATCCTCACAAATACTTAGCTGAAGAAAACACTTTTCAATGCCAGCCAAACTGTATAGTGTCCTCTCCCTGAATATATTAAGGATAGCCGGGATCAATTCAATCAGGTTGGGACCATCATATAAACAATCATTTAAAAAAGGGTCTCAAACTCATTTTCTGAAGAATCATATACAGGGCGCATTAGCATGGTCACACTAGTTTCCTTTACAATAGGACGATGAGGTAGATAGTGTCGGAATATTCCATCCTCCAGAACAGTTTCGATGATCTTGTCCTTTTTCCACTGAGTAAAATTATTACCATACTTCTCACGTAATTCCAGAGTTTTCCATTTTTTGTTGGCGTTTGGTAGTCTTTTATCTGTCATGAACTTGTTGAATGCAAAAAGTAGATAAGTTTCCTTCCAAGGCAAATTTACTTTTTACCTATTTTCTTAATTTATAGACACAATTCCTAAGAAATGTTTCATTATTGTAGCTTTTGCTTTATATTGAGTTTATTTTAAGACAGGATCATTGTTGCCAAGAACATATAGCTCCCACAGATTTTCCACAGAGGCATCTCTGATAATGAGAGAGGTAGTAAGTTTGACCGTAGCATAATAATCAATGCATACCGCTTTACCCATTATGGTCCATCCAAGTAGTGTTTCAATACAAACAGGACGGTTGCTTAGTTTACATGTATGCCCTGTCGTTAACTTTCCAGCCACATCGGTTCCTGTTAATATCTCAATGGTACCTTCACTATCGATGATCTGAATCTTATTTGCCCTAAGTTCCCTCAAACATGGAATATTTTGAAAATAACTGTACTCTGTAATCACTTGTTGGACTAAAACTTCAAAATTACATGCATAAGCCTTCCCCAAGATTCCCAAAAATATCATGTAGCATGAATGTTGTCTTTCTTCGGTAGCTACACCCCCAAACATCGAATGTCACAGTGTTTCAGTCCGATGGCTAGGGTTATATAATTCCTGTGCTACAGATTTACGTCTATAAGACCTCTGACGGAAGGTATTGAACATTACTCTGGGCTCTACGACAAATGTGTATCTAACGATCCTAACGTCCAATGTTTGCAAAATACACCAGGTGTACCACTGCTACTTTCCTTTACGTTAGAAATCAAAGAATGAGACTGAAGTTCCATACTAGAAACACCATTATAGATAGTTAGTTAAGTCTTGATATATCAGACTTATGTGTCTTTCACTCCAGAAATTGCATTTAAATTTAGATCTGCACATTTGTAAACATGACCTTTCTTCAAAAAAACAGAATATGTGCATTATTGTCCTTAAAAAACATATTCTCTTCTTTAAAGTCATCTATTTTGATAATAATCAGTCAATACTAACACTAGACCTATAAAAAAATATACATTCTACACAAAGGTAATATTTAAGACATTTAAATATTTTTTTTCTTAAATTCTGATTTTAATGAAATTTATTCTTAAGTTGCAAATAAATTAGAAATGATAACTTAATGATAACTTTTTTTATTTTAATAATTAATTATAGCACTCATACGTTCAGTATTCTACTAAATTAATTGTCTTTAATTTGATTTTAGAGTTTACCTGGATTTAGCTTAACCTCCTATTCAAAGTTACATTTACACATTTTAATTTTAAAATTTTACTTTGAACTCTTAAATTTAGAATATCTTTCAGGATTTGGAGATCCCACCCCAAACATTATATTTTATAAGTAGGCCTTTCCTAACATGTTCTTACTGTATAGACTCGCACTTCGTGATTAGCCTGAAAAGAATAGTGTTCTGCCAGAGGTGTGAATTTCCTCACCCTTGCTAGATCTTAGTTACCATCGATATTGTCCTGGAACATCTTCTTGAGGGTAGGGATGTCGCCATTTCGCACAGCCTCCACCAGAAGATCGTAGTTTGTGTCTGCCACCAGTTTGTTCTAGGCAAAAAAGTAATACTAGAAAGAGTTACTAATAAAACAATCTTAAAATGTGATTTTACCAAAAGTGAACTTCACATAAAAACATATAACAAACTTAGTTAACTATCAAAATAACAAAAAATGTAACATCAAACCTAGTTTTTGTTCATTGTCAGTAAAATACGTATTTTACGTATTTTTCATTTTTATATTATTTAATCTTATTTGTGTGCTTTTCTGCATATAAAGAGTATTGTTTCATTTATTTAAGTTATTTAACGTGCACTTTCTGAACCGATACATACAGGACTTATAAAATAATTTAAATCTAGAACAGACACAACATTAAGCCCTCCGGCCGTTAGTTCATCACTGTGAAAGGGTAAAACCAAATTTCACCAATAATAAATTTCTCGGCCATGATGAAAATCAAATCCAGGACCCTTTGTTCAATAGACAGACACGCTACCAACTGAGCTAAGGTATTGGGCTATAGTATTGTTATCATGAATCTGTTCTATATGAAAATTATATTGGATTTTGTGTGGCCCCGAATTTAAAATAGAATTGATTTTAAAATTATTTTCGTTCCTCTCTTTATAAGTAATTGTCTGAGTTAAGCCTGGCCAAAATATAGCTAGTTTAATGGAATATAATGAACCTTGTGAGTTTCAATAAACACCTAAATATTCCTTAAGCGAGTATAGTCAACTTCCCTCCCCCCAGCACGCTACTGTAGCGTACCTTAAGTTCAAAAACAATCTAACCTGAGAAGGTAACAGGAGTGAAAGTTGAAAATATTAAGAACATGCAAAAACTTTCAGTAAATTAGTCCTGAACTTTATTTTTAATTTCATATAAAAATTAACATGTTACGAGCTAAATTAGTCTACAGATGAAGGGTAAAGCTTTGGAAAAGCGAGTAATTTCCTGGAGGCTGCAGTGGATACAAATTAGTAACGCCTGAGACACTTTCGGATTATTACTATTTCGGGAGCATCCTAGAATCTTCAGACAAAAATAAATAATGGGTATGTTCCACTATACTTCTCAAACATGGATGCTTCAGTTGGAATGAAGTAATCAATTAAAATTAGGAGCGATTTGATTCGGAAGAAAGGTTGCTACTATTTTGTAATCGCTTACAAAAGCAGTGAGACATAACAGTGATTGATTTTTCTAGATAAAGTGAAATAATAATATAGAGATAAAATTGGAACAATGCTAAAACGACCGACACATTTGAAGTTAATAAGTCTATACAGTTATAGTTGGGACGGAAAGGTGTGTTACTCTGTGCGAAAAAGCTGACATTGGTTACTAAGGGCGTACATCACATGCCAATCAACTCTGCGATACAGTCGGCTAGAAATCATAAGTTTACGTGACCCCTATTGCACGTGGATCATTTCTGATCAAACATTAATGGAGATAAAGAGTTATTGGAAGTTCTTAATACTGAACATCGTTGAAATATTAAATGTTATTTGGATAAAAACTGCTTTTAAAAGGCCATTTTTGACCATTTTATAATGGTTTCATAGATAAGCATTGTGCACAAATCTTAATTCTTTCATAAGAGGGATATATTGTAGTTATCAACAAGAAACTTGGTCGCTTTGTCCTCCACCGTCATCCGTCACCACGGGAAGTTTAGAGAAGTAATTCTAATACGAATGCGCTGCACACGTTTCTGGCATATCTTGGTATTTTCTTTTCTATTTCACTCCTATATACCTATCTCTCTTTCTCTCTCTCTCTCTCTCTCTCGCGCGCACACACACACACACACACACACACACACAAACTCAAACTCAAATGCAAGCCGTTAGCTGAGTTGGACCCGCTACTATGGACAATCTTAAGGACTCCACCAGGGTCAGTAGCTTACAGTCAACACATCTGTCTCCAAACAAGCTGTTATGGCGAAACGCGGAACATTTATTGTCTTCCTATTTCTTAATCCAAGATTCAGGGAATAATAACAATAGGAATATGAACGACAGTAGGGAAGGGTTGACACTAAACGGTAATGTAACTAATAGGACACACAGAGGATTTAGCTTTGTTTAGCAATATTAAGTAAGGTGTTGCAAAAAATGCAGAGATTTTACTAAGGGTTAGTAAGGAAATATATTTGTAATTGAACGTTGAAAAGACGAATTATATGATCACACAGCGAACGCATGTTAAAGACGATAATTTAAATATTACTACGAGCATCATAACATTTGACATGGTTAATGAGTTTAAATATGTATTAACAATTTTAACTAGCAATAATGATATTATGTGGAAATTAGGAAAATAATACAGTCGGGAAATGTATGCTATTACTCTATCATTAAGTTGTTGACATCTAGCCTGCTATCAAGAAATGTAAGACTCAGAATCTACTAAACAATAATGTTACCAGTTGTTCTCTATTGATGTGAAATGTGGTCCCTTACCTTTCATGATGAAAACGCGTTTAGAGTGTTCGAGAATAAGGTACTTAGGAAGATATTTGGTCCCAAAAAAAGAATAGGCTACTGGGTAGTGGAGGAGGTTACATAATTATGAGTTTCATACCTTACACTCATCACTAGACATTGTTAGGCTAATCAAGTCTCGTAGATTGACAGGACATGCAGTGCAAATGGGAGATAATCTAAACCCATGTTCAGATTAGTTACTGGCAAACCCAACGGTAAGCGATCTTTGGGAGGACCTAGACGCAGATGGGGGAATAAGATTAGAATAAACCTGAAAGGGATAGGGTTTAACGTGAAAATACTGTCTCCCCATAGACACTGCCATATTATTTTGTATAATCCAAATCTTCGCTTATTCGAACAATATTCGGTCCCAACTAGTTTGGATTAACGAAGTTATACTGTAGTTGATATTGTATTTGATTAGTGTTTACGATAATAGCAACTATACAAGTGCATACTAAGCCATAATGAAAGCAAGACATCTACATTCAGTTTAAATACAGGAGGGGGATCATTTAAATGTATTTTAATAGATGAGATAAATCTGTTAAAGCATCCAAGTATTAAAGATACTAATGTCTCCAAGAGTGATCTGGTTTCGGAAGCGACAAACATGTGGAGGTGTGAATACAAAATAGCACATGTTAGCTGCCAGGTTTGATACAATCAATGAAACATGCTCCTAACTTAAGTGGTTACAATAATGATCTAATAGCGAGTGATAAATTGAGGTGGCTTTTGGGATTCGTGCAAATAAAAACAAGTTTACCGTAGTCACTGTTAGTTAAATAAAAAATTTCCATATATAATTTACCTTTAGTGAGAAAATAAATGTCACTCTTACATGATTTTTTTAATAAAATGCTCTTTCACATAAAAGGCTGTTATTGTTTGGTTACAATTCATTACAATTAAAATATCGAGAAAACTATTTTTAAGTGTCATAGTTTTAACGTTTGAAATATATTCGTATCTAGACATTATATTATAGGAAACTTATAAAACGTAAGCAATGAATTTTAATTTATTTTAACATTAAATTATAATAATATTAAGGAATTATAAACTTGCAAACCAGTTCAAAAACTACTTTCGTAATAAAAGGGATTATTCTATCAAATGAGCTAAAACGATCATTTCTTTTTGAGCGATTAATAATAATCGCCATATTTAATACAGGTGTATATAAGGTATTAAACCTACATTAGCAAATTACATATAGGATGTCTGTTACACTTCTTTACCTTGAGAGGTAGTAAGCTAATCTTGTTATGTTGTAATATGGTTTAGCTTATAATAGTTAAGATAAGGCTGCTATCTCTAGTGGCAAACGGAGGGTACACCGAACTCAAAAGAGTACCCGCAATACTTTGGTAGTTATCAAACACCCAAGTTAAGCCCTATAACCTAAAACAGGAGGCCCACCTCTAAACAGAATGATTCTTATTTGGAGCAAGGCTATTCCTAAATAAGTAAAGTAGTTGCTTTCCAAATGTACAAATAATTGTTGGTGATATGACTGGACTTCATTATCCCTGCCTTAACTGAGAGCTCTAAGTCGTTATTCATAGGTAATGACCACCAATTAATAAAAGTGTCCATATAATTCACGTGTAGATACAAGGACAAATCATATGAAGTGTTAATATTTACAAATCTCATTGGAAAGACGTTCTAGACTATACATAGATAAAAGACCTCAAATATTAACTATTTATTATATAAGTGTTATTTATTTGTAATATTTGGTACAAGTCATTTCGCAACGTTGGCTTGGACAAAAGGTGGTTGCACATTGATGAAAAAACCATCCTCAGAATATCCACATCGCTTGGCTCGCAGACTCTAATATTAGGTTTACCTAGTGGTCTAGGGGTAAGGTGTCGGACTTCTGTGTTGGGGGTGCGGGGTTCAATCCTTGGCCCCGGCGCAGATATATCTGATTGCCAAACCCTTTCCTTCACCTCTGACAAGACGTGTATTAATCACAACTTGTGAATGTGGGGAATGCCAGGCCTCCACCGTGGTTCGGATTCAATGTTAAACTGTAGGTCCTACATTTCCTCTCACAATCACCCTACCATTACAAATTAGCGTAAGTGCTTATAAACCGAACGGGTAGTAAGACGTGGTGCTAATAATAATATTAATAATAATAATCTAATATTAGGCTCGTCTAGTCCGGTTTGCCCGTGGGGGATAGTTTAGGCTTCAAATTTAAGCAGCGTTAACTGAAGGTGTTTTTATCCTAAATACTCTCATAGTATCCCTCCCCGCTAATTTGTGTACGCTTTCTTTAAATTCAACCTTTGTTTCCTATACATTATTAGTATAATAGGCCAAATGGGTAGTGAGATGAGGTAAAAAAAATACTTTAGCTCTGGTCTTCCTTGTCAAGATAAAATAAGCCGAACACACTCGATTCTGACTGTCATAAGTGTACTAGATGCTTTAGAAAATATAGATCATACAATTTTATTTAGCATGACTGGCTATTTGTACCTCCTACCTTCTGATGAGAATGGAATATGAAACCTTTGAGAAAATTTAAATGATCTCGACCACGTCAGGCATCAATCCTTCTACTGACTCAAGAATAGGACTCACCTCGTTAACAAGACCATCGTTTGAGGATTCCCCGGCAGTGAAGTTTATCCCGGAGTCCTGCGGTGTTTCCTGGAGACGGTCACGTGACTTCTTCCTTCTCATCCTGCCAATCACCTGTAAGCATTAACACATAACAGCCTTCGTACCCAGTGCTCGAAGTTATGTGAAAAACTGCCGAAATGCATGATCGTAAACGGAAAATATATTTTTAAACAGGAACATAGTACATAAACAAAAAAAAGAAGGGTTTATCGGAAAGAGATACACATTGGATGCCTCAAGAAGTCGGAGGTTCTTATGTTAATTATAAGTGTGTGAAGAAAGTAATGATTGCCTATTACTTTGCTACAAACAATACTCGTTATTGAGAATATTATATATTATCTTCAATGAAATTAGTGTTTGGGCATAGTGTGTTGGTCATTTGAGTTGTGCTTAACTGTTTGCCATGAACGACGCTTGTATTCACTTTTACTGCAGTTTAATAATAATAATATTTAGCACCGCGTCTTACTACCCGTTCGGGTTATACGCTTTAAGTACTAATTACTCTAATGGATTAGGAATTGAAAGGTTTAATCAGAGGAAGTGAACCCGCATTTGCGTGGAGGGAGAGTGGAAAACCATTTAGGAAAAACCACCACCAGTTCACCCGACCGAGATTCGAACCTCGATCTCCCCGTCCTCAGCAGTCGAGCAGCTCAACACGACAAGCGCGTTAGCCAACTACGCCACTGAGGCGGGTTTTACTGCAGTTAACCTCTTGACTATATTAGATGATAAAATGGGCACTTCATAAGGAATAATAAATTCTATTATATCGTAGTTCAGATAAACCTCTAAGTGTTTTAAGCCATGTATTAAACGAAAGTTGAGACCAAAATATTTTGGAAGAAGAATAAAAAAACTAATATTCAGATTTTTTATACATTTAATTGTTGATATCTAACTAAAACTTTCTTTCTGGAAAAAGTTAACGTTTAACGTCTTAAACTGAGATATTTATTTCCAAACCATATTATTCCCGTCGAAGCTACTGCGCATGCTTTTCAATTATGCTATTGGTGTAGGTATGAAGAAGGTAGAAAGTATAGGAATCTTACCCACCTCTTTGTGTAGTTATTGCTGAGAGTAAGTTAAGATGAAACACACAATAGGGATTCAATACCCAATCTATACATCACCAAGAAATCAGATTAGATAAACCCGTAATGTATTACACGTGACCATCGATGTAGGTTGAATCCATTGAAATGACAACTGCCTGAGTCGCGTTCCGGATAATCCCGGTATTATTCATGCACTGATTTTATCGCTTATCTTTGATAAGCGGTGAATACTTCCATAGCGTTGACTTCCAAACGCATTCTAGCAATACTATTTTAATGCGCTGCATCTGTTATCAGTAAAGTATTAAATTCCATTGCGTAGAATTTTAAATCATTTCATACTATGCCAGGTATACTTTAGATAAGTAAAATTAATAGTTGCTACGTTAGCTTTGATCTGTTTGTTAAAATTAATAGTTGTTACGTTAGCTTTGATCTGTTTGCTGATATCTGTCCTCGAGCTTAAATGACAATTAATAAAATGTCTAGTAATTATATACAAGGACTACTATACATATGTTGCCTCTATCACATACACACAAGTATCCATACTGACCGAGAGTGTTAAGGCGTTAAGATTCAGTTGCTAATAAACTCATTCTGGGAGATTCTTGTTCAACCCCTGATAGGGTTATATTTTAGTCTTCACAGGGAAAATATGAGAAATTTAGATTTTCTATAAATACGATACCTTTATCAAAAGTATCACCTAAGGTAACTGTGATAGTAGTTATAATAATAAAACCAATGTTTTTTATATAAAATTATCTCTAATTCTTTATCACGTCGTACCATACATGTATATGTATGTATACAATGCATTATATATGTATGGCAACATATACATGCACAAATACATATAAATACATATATTTACAGCACATAATATGTATAAATAAAATATACATAAACATAATATAAACATTCATTATATTGTAACAACACATTAGCACTTATAAATACACACATGTGTGTGTATGTATAGGTGCCAAAATGTTGCAATAGAATGGATATTTATATATTATATTTATGTATATACGTATATATATTTATTTATTTATTTACAGGTGCTAAAGTGCTGCAATAAAGTAAACACTCCATTTTTTAAACTGTATATATAATATATATATAACTTTCTGTTTGTATACATATATATTTATGTAAAAGTGTTTGTATATATACACATATATTATATAAATATGTAGATCTCTATATAAATTAATAAAATGAAGGGTTTGAGTTGTGTGATTTTCATGAGTGTTTCGCGATATCTACCTCAAGCAGAGGTCTGGAACGGGGTCAAACGAAGAAAAATTAGGAACTACTTGATTAAAGAAGTAACAGCTCCAGTTGAAAAAACTGAGAGTAATGGCGGTAGGACTTTATGTGCTGACCACATGATACCCTCTATAAGTAAATGTTGGCATTACCATCGATAACGGCGGTGACTGCTTGGACGATATAGTTTTCTTGTGAGCTCACACCATGGAATTTGTTTTGAATTTTGTTTATATTTACACTTCTAAAAGTGTAAATAGGCCCATTTATGTAGGTTGAGATACATGTAATGTATATATAATGAGTATGAAATGTATTTATATTCATATAGGTGTAAGTATATATATTTAGGTAAATATATATAGTATACATTTACATATATCTATATATGTGTGTATAAACATATATGGAGTTATTTAGATCTACAGATTTTAAAAAACTATACAGGTTGTAGGGTGACAAGACAAGTAAATCCAAGCAATGAACTTGAAGTCAGTGACGCCAAAGGGTGTGTGCACCTGAGAGGTAGGCAAATCTCTAAGCCTTAGCGCAAAACAAGTGGAGTGTTCTTTATATTATGACTAGTAGCAGGCATTAAATTGACCTTGACTCCTAATGAATTGCAACATTGTGTGTGACGGGCGGGAGTGGTGGGGATGTATGTGTTGGTTTTCGTGGCATGCTGAATGTGATGCCTACCCCTCAGGTGCACACAACGCCAACTTTTATGTCTTGTAGCGCCCCCATATGGAGTTGCTGACCTCAAATCTACTGGGTGGAAATACTTGTTTTGTCAACCTGTATGAATTTTTCCTGAATGTATGAAAAACCCTGCATAGTATGTATATATATATATATATAT
>CABFOV010000797.1:68371-83371 GCA_902141375.1 Timema poppense | reverse complement strand
GGGGGGGGGGTTTGTGTGTGTATGTGTGTGTGTTTGTGTGTGTGTGTGTGTGTGAGTGTGTGTGTGCTCAGCTGTTGTACAAAAGAGTTAATGTTCCATTTTTAAAAGTTTTTTAAAATATTATGTCAGTTAACATAAAACAAGGAAAGGCGATTCCGAGAAGAGCCAGTAATAAAGTTGTATATGGATATAAAACCAGGCAGAGTCGATTATTCCAAAGCCAAATCAAAGAATTGTATTTTCTTTTAAATATGATATATTTCTGATAATTTTTTTCTAGCAACGTGCATAACATTATATTTGTCATGTAATAAAAATATTATAATAACTAAATCCATGTGTTAATTCAGATTTATGTAAAAATTTAAAATAAATTTATAATCAAATAGATGGTGTTGACTTTTAAAAAGACATTCGTTTGCCCATTGACTGTTCAAATTGGCTTACTAACAGTATTCTTAGTTTGTTTACATGTATGACAAAATAACATAATACTTTGTGATTCAAAAATACTTTTTATAATAAACCCATTGTTAATTTGACATAAATTTCCGTGAAAATTAAAGTGGATTACACATAAACTAATGTTGACTAACAATAACGTGAACATTTAAGTACCATATGAAGGTTTTTTTTTTTTTCAAAACAAATATGTTGTACTGTTCGGAAGATCTTAAAAAACGTATCATTCTTTAACTCCCTGTTTTGTAGGCATGATTCGGATATAATTTCGCAAACTTACTTACAGTTAAGTATTTAAAAAGAATAATACTTTTCTGATATTATATTAAATTATAATAAATGTATATCACACCTGCATAAAATGTTGCGTATGTTTAGATTATGTATATTTTATAGCTGTACATAGACATATAGATAATATTCTGTGCCTCTATATAAATACACATGTCAATAAAATTTTCGATTTTAATAGATAATATAATTTATTCGAGTTACCACTTACCTACGAAATTGTTAAATATATGTTTATATCATCCCAAATTGTTTTTTTAAACTGGTATGTTTCATGGTCTTCTTTATACTAAACTCTTATGATAAGACAAGAGAAATCCAGCCATAATCTAATTCCTGAAAATAAAATTGATAAGCTAAGTGCGTCAACACTTCTAAGGTAAGCCAATACGACGTCTTCCTATCTTAATTCGAAATGCATTAACGTGTTAAAACTATCTTACTGTTCATATTAAGCCACACTTGATCCTTTTATTTTAGACACTTAACGAACCAGAAGGACTGTTAGCTCAATTCCCTCAAACCTCGTTTAGTAAATATCCACTTGAAATTCTTGTAAATTCTCGGCATGTTGGAAATACACCAAACTTTAGATTTATAACTCTCGGCCGGTGGCTTCCTCAATTTTTTACGTGCCACAAGTTTTACTTCCTGTCCAGATTATCAGTTTATTAACACTAATGTGTTTGGGGGGAGGAGAGTAAAATTGACGGAAGTTATCCTCGAAATTGAGTGTGGTGGAGTGAAAAAAAAAATGAATGGTAAGACATGATCGTTAACACCTTATCATTTAATCTGAAATGGTTTGGAACAACATTTTTAAAACACCTCATATTTTGAACCAAGTTATGGCTTTGGCCATTTACAAAAAAAATAATTAATAAATCAGTCATCAGTAAAGTACCCTTAACTTTAGGGCTTAGAACAAAATCACAATTTGGTATGACCATATAACATAACATATCAGGTTTTAATGAAATCTCTAAAACCATACCCACCTTGGGTAACGCGCTGATTTTGTGTTGAGGCAGACTGCCGAGGACGGGGAGATCAGGTTCGAATCTCGCTCGGGTGAACTGGGGGTTAGTTTTCCTAAATAGTTTTCAACTCTTTTCCCATGCAAATGTGGGCTAACTTTCATTATATTCAACCTTCCCAATTTCTAACCCATTAGCGTAATTAGTACTTAAGCGTATAATCCGAACTGGTGGTAGGACATGGTGCTAAATATAAGTATATTTAAACCATTTCGATTGGAGTCTCGGAGAAAGGGATTAGGCAAACAGACACGGGTTCAGTCTTTGTTGTATGACCAACTTTTGTTTATTTAGGGCACATCAAAGGTTAAGATCCATTATAATCACAAGATAGAAAAATGTTACGATTACAATACATTTTCTATAAGATAAAGTAAAAATAATTACAAATAATAAAATGCGTATTTTTCTAGTTAAATTATAAAATTGAGTTTTTTAAAAGTCTTCCTAAACATAGTTAAATATATAATCACGTTTTATAAATTTTGTAAATTTAATTAACAAAACATATACATGTTTATACTGAGCAACTTGGTTAATGTCATACTGTTTGAATTACTTATTTAACTTAAGTGTTGATAAAAATACAATATTAAATAAAACATAGCAAGAACATTTGAAATTAAGAGATTTAATAAATAACATTCAGTTTGAAAGATAATGGCTATTTTTGTCAAATATTTAGAATCCTGTTGTATTGAAACAAGCAACTTTATTGATTTGAGCAAGTTTTGTCAGATTTGAGAAGATCCTAATTTCAAAAAACTGACATATAAAGAGAAATATGTATTTTATAAATAAAACAAATTATCTAAGAATATATTTGTAAATTCTAATATGTTAATTTATGAGAATTCTGTTTTTAAAATCTATTTAAAACATTCTATAGCCAAAGAAATAGAACTTTAATGTATTCCTAAATAATAATATTCTAATATGTAGATTTTGTTTACAGTATTTCAGAAAATTTGAGATTAACATATTGTAGGAACATTACATAGCAAACTACAATAAAATTTCAATTTTTTCACTGTGGAAGCCAATGTTAAGTATATTTGATGTTTATAAAACTTTACAAACTAGTTTTTCCTTGTTATAATTAGATCAATTAAATTATATGTTTATAGAAAGTTTTTCTTCTAAACTCAAGAGCAAACAATGAACTTTATTTAAATTTTCCTCGAGTTCATCTAATTTTTTAAAAACATTTTGACTTTCTTTATTCAACAGGTGTTTGTGGTTTTTCTTCTTCAAATTCTGAATTCGTAATTTGATCTTTTTTCGGACAGATATATACTTAACGTTAGTAATCTTGGGTACTGCTTGGGAATATATTTTGAAGTATTTATTTAACACAAACTTCTCCAGCCCATAGAGTGTTTCCACTTTATGTTTCTGGTAGATGATATGTCCATCTATCTCTAGCTCCTGACTCCCACGGACGGCTAACCCAACGAGCATGTTAAGAACACCAATAATGGTGACAATCAAGAAAAGCAAGGAGAGTGTTCCAATGACAATGGAATCCGTAACATCCATATGAATTTCTGTGTCGAATAAGCGCACGTTTGAAAAACCCCCTTGCAAAAGTACCATGTTTGTGTAAAGGAATGCCCTCCACGGATTTCTGAAATGGTGTTTGTCGAAAAATATAACAAAAAAGCTCAAGGTGAATGCCACAGAAACACATGCGAAAATAAGAACATACTTGAACATCCCATAGCATATTTCTAGAAACATGTAAGCCTGATGACTGAGTGTCGGGTATATATCCAGGTTCATAAGGAGGCCCAGCCAACAGAACAATATGGCGAAGCTTCCGATCTGTTGTGGCCACTTGGATTCGCCGTCATCCAGAAGGACGTAAACGATTGCTAAGACTGGCGGCAACAGTCGCAGTATGGACACGCCTGTACGGTGGATGAGGTGTTTAGGTGTACTCGAGACAAAAAACATAGACAAAGCCACTACTAGGGATGCGAAAAAAAAGATGGGAATCCTCAGCATACCCGTCACGGGTTTTTCTGCTTCCATTGTCCTTGCAACCTAAATAGAAAATACAATTAATATTGTAACTTCAATAAACTATTGTTTGCCATTAATTATATAAACAAACTAAGTTTCAAAGCAAAAAGCATATAATTATATTTTATGTAGATATAATTAATAGGATGTAGCATATATAATTGTATTTGTAATATGATGAGTGCATAGTTACTTGTAGTATTAATTTATGTGATTGTAATATTTCGACTAATCACTATTAATCTATAGGTACAACTACTAATAATTTACAACAGTCTACATAATAAATTAATGAAAAAGGCTCCAAGCATACCCCTATGGATTTACACAAAACACCGTTATATTAATATGGACTTTTGATTTTAGGGATAGATTTTAAGTTACCTACTATAGAACTTTGAATTATAGCTTTGTAAGACTTGATATATTTTTGGCGAAATTATTATAGGGGAAACGGAATTACCACCTCTCTTTCTATGCATGATTACATAAAGAGTTTTTTTTAGTCAATTTATGTTAACTATAAAGAGATAACTAGAAAATAAGTTGATGGTTCCAATTGATAGCCCGTTTGGTGATTGTCATCAGACACAATGATGGCTGGTGACATCACTAATATTATTAAACACCGCAGTGTGTAAAGCTTATTTGGAAACAATTTCCCCTAACAAATCTATACCAATTGTTGTGCAACCAATGTTTTCGTGCATGAAAGGTCTTGAAAAGATTTGTAATCTGTAAAAACAGTCGGGTGAATTCAAACATCAAATATGTATCTATCAGCAAAAGGCTTGAGTGTCTCTATGAAAACATTCAGTAATACCGTATAAGATGTGAGGAATCCAGTGAAAACGATGTATGCGATGAATCTCATCCAGAAAAGGGGAGCCACAAGGGCCCACTTAAGGGCTATGAGGCATTCTACGATGGGATGAGAATAGGATCCCCCACTGGTCCCGACGAGCGTACCTAAACATCAGGAACACGATGTCTAGCTGAGTTTCCGCCTTGTCGCTGAACAGCATGCTGAAATCAATCTTGCCATCCTCTTTGGCACAGAAGTCCAGCACCTGTTGGAAATAAATAGTTAGTTGAAAATTTTTGTTAACTTTTTGTTCCATTATAGGTATTTTAATATTTATATACTAAGCTTAAACTCAGCCAGCTGATCAATAAAAAATGTTATTTGAAGGCCAAATATAAATACTACATGTTTCAATATATTATAATTTTTTATTTATACATATGGATATCTCTTGGGATCATAAATTACTTCTAATAATTCCTATAGTGTATTTCAATATATTTGGTGACCTGGTGGTCTAGGGTTAAGGTTTCAGATATCTGTGCTGGGGTACCAGGTTTCAATCCTCGGTCCCGGCACATATTTATATGATTACCAAACCCTTCCTTCACCTCTGACAAGACATCTTGTGAAAGTGTGGAATACCAGGCCTATACTGTGGTTTGGATTCCACGTTAAACTGTAGGTCCTCCATTTTCATCTCACAATTAACCTACCATTACACATTAGCGTAAGTGCGTCAAACTCGAACGGGTAGTAAGACGCGATGCTTTTAATAATAATAATAATTTAAATATAGTTGAAAAATGACAAATGGACATGGGCATAGATATTTTAGGCTTAGTGCATTAATATTTGACCACTAAGCTGCTCAATATTCTTTCTGTACTCGTGGTCATTAGTCACTCATAGTTGAAGGGAGATTTTATAATGGACGTGCTAAATCTTCAGCTACTTAGTAGCTATGAAATCAAATCCTACCACCGTGGACTCAGGTATGACATTTAAATTGCCTTTTGTAAAAGGTTTAATTGTACGCCTTCATTTACCGGGTACTCAAATGCCTCAGTGGTAATGAGCAAATGCAACATTTCCCGACTATGTTCGAACACACCCGAAATAGTACTCTCTCCCTTTTTTACTAGAGCTGTCATTTTCCAGTTCAAGGTATAATGGTATAAAAATGCAATATTTTTCTTCGCTTAAAAATATAAATCGTTTCTAAAATAACGTTAGATAAAAAAAGTTTAATATGCATTTATTTTATTAGTGTATTGTGTAAAATAATGTATAGCTGTATTTTTAATTTCTTCTCCTGAAATAATTTCATAATTTTCTTGAGTCAGTGGACAGTAAAAAATGTTACGTTGGGGCGCAAGTGGGGTCGTGGGTTGTTGGATTGTAAGCCCTGGTGTACCCTGTAAGGAAGCAATCTTACCTTGCATTTTTACATAATTCCGTAGTGGTCTCCAACCTTTATGTTATCATGAGTGTATCTGAATTTCTAAACTTTTTCACAGGTGCATGGTATATATTTGTTTATTTTATTTTCACATTATAGGTAGATTAATATAAATAATTTAGTTTGGCTATACTACATTAAGTTACATTATCCTTACAAAAAAAATATTTAATGAAATAGTCAGAAAAAGGTATGTTGATATTTAAATTTTATTCGAATAGTTGAAACTGCATTTCACTGATTATTTATATTTTTCAAGTCCGAAACACAATGCGATACGGCAGTTCTTTAACAGTCCCTTGGATTATCTGTAAAACAAGATCTATGTTTATTTTTCCCAATTTTCACTATGAAGAATGCTGATTCGCACAGATAAGATGATCTAAAACAATAATTTAATCTTAATCGCGAAGATAATCTTCAAAAGAATTTCCTTGTGGTATACTAGTTTCAATAAATGTGTGTATACATGGTAAGCTTTGAGGTGTAAATAAGTTGTTCTTTAGTTCCAAAATCTCTTAATCCAATTCTTTAACCTTAATTGTTTCATATATTTTATTTGTATGTTTGGTAATTATAGTGATATCTGTGCTGGCAGCCGGGGTTCAATCCTCGGTTCCGGCAAAGATTTATCTGATTACCAAACCCTTCCTTCACCTCTGACAAGACATCTTGTGAATGTGGGGAATGCCAGGCCTCCACCATGGTTCGGATTCCACGTTAAACTGTAGGTCCTCCATTTCATCTCACAATCACCCTATCATTACACATTAGCGTAAGTGCGTATAATCCGAACGGGTAGTAAGACGCGGTGCTAATAATAATAATAATAATAATAATAATAATAATAATATAGTGATATCGACAATATAAAATGTATTTTAAAAAAATTAATTAGCTCAATTTCATGAAATTGTGCAAATCTTTGATTGAATACATCTGCTAACTTTTCAACGTTTCCACCATATAATTTGCTATCAAAACAACTGTTTATCGCAGTTCTTGACATGTTTGGAAAATGTGAACTTTTAAAGGGAACTAAACTTTAGTATTTATAGTTTGGTGGGCGCATACAAAAGGACTGACGGGTGCCCAAGGGTGCAGGGTTGGCAATCCCTGCACTATGGTATAGCTTATACAATAGAATAATTGTGTAATCTGTCGAGGTAAGACTGTTACCTTTCAAGGTAACCAAAGTGTACATGACTCCACCAGTAACTGTGTTTTTATAGCTGAAGATCTCACACGTATCAATGACTTTGCCTACTCAAAGAAATAATTCTAGATAACTAAGAGATAGAAAGAGCATAGGCCCACTTTTCATGAGTTTCAAGGCTCTATTTCTGTATTCAACTGTAATGCCTTTACAGTATTAAAATTAATATCAAGTGAACTGTTGGCATCCGAAATAAGTGATAGTATTAATGGTTTATATAATAAGCATCTATACCCAATTTGTTGATAAAAAAAACACTTGATAGACCAATTATTAACAAAGTACATTTATCCCATTGTTTTTATTAAACTGTGCCACTTTATTTTCAACACTAAAACAGTCATTCACATTCACTAAGAAAATTCACTAAAAATAAGTGACAAAAACTAAAAATCAAAGGTAAGCTACCTTAATGTTTAAAAGTTGTTCGGAGTGAACCAAAGTTTTGAAAATATATTAACTTTATATGGTATTGTACCAAACCTGGTATATAAATTAGAACATTATGAAAATATGAATAATATTTAGTTACATTGATTGGATTTCAAAAGAAAAAGTATTACACAATAATTTCAAATTTGATGTTTGGATGAAAGATTAATGATACCATAAAAATAAAAGGTTTAATACAGGCTGTTACTAATTGGACTTAAATTATGTCAAATATTTTGAAAACATTTAGTTACAACAATGTTGGGCTATATTGAAGATATGTATTGTACACTGTGTATGTAAAATAAATGTTCTTGTACCCATTACTGTAAACTGTGTGTATAAAATAAGTGTTTTTGTACACTTATCAGCTGGGCCAAGAGTTTTATCAAATTTGACGGGTTAAAATAATCTTTTTGTCTCCAGAATCAAAATAACCATATACTTACACATTTAAATACATTAAAATATTATTAACATAGAAAGAAATTTATAAATAAAATTTTTAGGCTTAATTTATTTTGTATTTATTTTGAAAAGTGGATTAAATGGAAATAAAAATTGATTATAATAATTTAATCTTATCCAAGCCAAATATGCTGTATGCATATTTTGAAACATCCTATTTCTTGGTTATAACTTATTTAGGCTTAACATTTTAAAAGTATGCAGATTAACAAGCTATATTCCAACTGTGGAACTGGTGCACTTATCATTTGTTTTTTCTTTCTGTTTTCTCTCTCCATCCTCGCTTAGGTATCAGGTAGTGAGGCAAGCCTTACTGCCAGGTATTTTAGAGGAGACAGAGGGGAAATCCTAATTAAAAGGAAAGTGACACGTTCAGAAGAATTTGGGTTCATTTTCTTTGAATCCAATATTCTGGAAATGAGGACTTCCGTGCTCTTACTGCGACATATATAGCCTGCAGTCAGCAAGGGGATCTCCTCGTCCTCCTACCCACACTTCCAGGCTAAGTTCAGGCTAGTGTAGGGAGTGGACCAGCGTGTCCGGAGTTTGTGTAATGCGGGTCAATATGTGTCATGCGCGGGAACTAGTCGTGATTTACTTGAATGACACGGGTGACGCAGACATTGACTATTAACTTGACTATTAACTTGTGAACTGTGTTGACAATGAATATTATTAATTACTACTTTAATAATTATTATTTATTCTATAGCTATTAATTTGTTTACTTAATTTAATTTAATTTAACTTTATTTTAAATATGTGTTTATCTAACTACTTGATTACGTAAACATTAATGATCTTCGTAAATAATTAACTGGCTGTTTAAATTGTAACCAAGTCAGTGAATGTGTTTTACTTATTGTTAGTAATCAAAACCTTGAGGTTTTTGTGTGCATTTTAAATCGTGCTTAGATGATATTGGACCCCTATATCCTTCAAAGAACTCATGGTTCACATGGAGACTTGTGAACGGCATGCAATCCCCAAGTCACACGCTACAATACTATCTCCACTTCAAACAACTTCACTTACCTTAATTATTATAGCTTTAATATACCTGTCAGTGAAACCAAGTTTGTATATGCTTATATTTTGACAAAATATTGAGGAAGCACGTCAAACCAACCTGCAGGTTGCAAATTTTCAATCAATAGAACGGTTTAAAAATATTTTTAAACATGAAAAATTTGTCATCGTTCAAAATCGGCAAAATAATTGCTTATTTCTTTCTTTAGCTCTCTAATATCTAAAATATTGCCATTTTATTAGACAATTATTAATCTTATATTAAAATAGTCGTGTGTGTATTAGGCTGTTCATCATATCTGATCCTCATTTCTTAGTGTCGACCATTTCCTACCTTGTCCATGATTTCATAGCCCTTCGGACATTCTTTCAGCAGCAACTGGATGGCTGACACCCCAGACTTGAAACGCATACTCAAATCTGAACCATTTTTAATCAGGAACTTGACGCAGCTAGAATATCCACCTCTGATGGCCATGGACAAAGGTGTATGACCTGCATTGTCCATTACGTCCAAGTCAACATCGCCATCACAAGTCTAATGGAGAAAATCGTATCAGAAACAAAATATTTTTAATTGCATTTTTGACAGTGCCTAAAACTTATTTGTGTAGCCCAAACAATAATGTAAGCCATTTTTATCTGTAAAATAATTTTGATAAAAAACAATTTGATATACCAATTATCAGCAAGTACAAATTTCGCAATGTTTTAACTAAACTTTGCTATTTTATTTGTAACACTAATACAATCATTTACAGTCACTAATAAAATTCACTAAAAATAAGTGATAAATACTAAAAATCAAATGTAAACTGTCTTGATGTCTAAATTTGATCGGAGTGAACCAAAGTTTTGAAAATAAATTAACTTTAAATGGTATCGTACCAAACCTAGCATAGAAATTAGTACATTATGAACATATGAATAATATTTAAGTATATTGATTGGACTTTACTAAGAAAAAAGTATCGCACTATAATCTCAAATTTGGTATTTGGATTAAAAATTAAAAACTCATAAAACTCTAAATATAATACAGGTGTGTCATAATTCAGACAGTTCCTATTTAGAGCGAGATTATTTATAAAAAAATTAACTGAAAATGTAGAACAATGAACGTCATTTGGAGTTCACTTTTTAAAATAGGTGACACTGCTACTGGAATATGAATAAATGCCACATATCTCGGTAAAAGCAATGATAAGCACAAAATGTGCTTCTTGCTTCAGTTCTTTGATTACATGTATTATAGTAGAGGTACAAAACAACCATCATGTATTTCAAGACAGGCGACAATACACATCACATTATGTTATCCTGTGCACGCCTCAACATACCAATATTGACTGATAGACAAGCATTTTGCGATTATGCTACGAGTTCATCAATATTCGTGGGAAAACCTGCGTACCATACACTCTGTTTTTTGATCATTGTTGTTTACCTTATGTATCCCGATTAACAACATTGTACTAGCACGCATTGCTCAATTTGGCTTTGCCAACTATCTCGCAAACTAAACATCAGAGGACAATCGTTGTGTACATTTTAATGTGTTTTATTATAGGAAATCGCGCTCAGAAAATAAGTTAAGTGAATTAAAAACACACCTGGTATCTACTTTTTTAATACATTTATGAAACTTTTGGTTTCAAAGCTCAATAAAGCTATAATAACGTTTAAGAATCAAATAGCCAAACCTATTATTCATGCTTTTAGTGAGGATAACTCCATCTAGATATCATATTCTGAAAATTGAAAAATGACACCTGGACACGGGAATTTAACTCGAACTAATCCAAAGGTCCTTGGTTCAATTCCCATGTCCAAGTGCCATTTTTTAATTTTCAGAATATAATAATGTTGTCTCACCGAATAAAGTAGTTTAAGGATGTTTAGATCTCCCATTGAAGAGGCAGTATGGAAGGCATTTCGTCCTTCTTTGTTAGTCTGCATGATGTATTTCTTCAAGTTGACTTTCACCGTACAATTAGACTCTATTTCACTGTAATCACTTTCGTAACCATCTGTAAATGCCTCAATAATTTAAGTATGTAATTATAGACATTAATGATATATAGAAAGCTCTTAAAACAATTCACTTATCGATTATATTTTAGTTATGTTTCATAATAAACAAATGCATTAAATATAATATCATTTTATGAACTACAATGTATTCAATACTTTCCGTTACACACTTATGGATGTAAAGTGATTTGGGATATATTGTATCTGTACCTTTATTTTAGCTTAAAAAGTATCAAGCTTTCCTTGATTGGTTACACTAGGGTCTAGCCTATAAGGTAGGGTCTTTAAATTAGTGTGTATATTATATATATATATATATATATATATATATATATATGTATACATTGTGGCTCAGCCTTTAAAGTAGAGTCTTTAAATTAGTGTTATATATATACATACATATGTATGTGCCTACATACACATATAGTGCATATATGTATATGTCTCTATATGTATATATACATATATAGACATACATAATTTATATAAAAAGCTAATGTAAAGACCCTACCTTGTAGGATGAACAATAGTGTATATGTATGTATATGTATATATCTATATACGCATATATATTAATGATGTGGGGGTGGATTTGTGATTTTAAATAACTTTTTAATATCAAACTTGATTAGTTTATTATAATTATTTTACATTTATGTCCTATTGTCTAGGGAAATAAAACAATATTTACATAAGTACGGGAACTAATTATATTAACGATCACTACCATACAAGCCAACATTTTCTCTACCATTTCTATACTTTACCCCGTCACACGCTCCTTTTTGACAGCGTGACTCACACTGATTGGCATTACTTTATAACACAAAGCACAAAGCCCTCTCCGGTTTTTTTTACAGAGAGAGTCAAAACTTACAACGAAATGGTTATCTTACAGTAGTCATCATGTTTGAAAAAAATTCAGATAATATTGCCACCTTTCAAGGTAAATGGGGGATAAAATACCTTAAAACCATAGATTAGGATTAATTATATCTTAGAAATATTTCAAAATTATTTATATCCGGGTTATCGAATTTTGGAAAATTATATATATTTATAGATATAATTACTAAGTAGCATGTCCCATTTTATATTTTCTCAGCCTTTATTTTCTTAAGGTCCCACTGCATACCCGGTTAAACATATAATACATAATACCTTTCGAGTACAAGGAAGTTCTCTCGTCAACAATCTTGTAAGTAGTGCTCTGATTGCAGTCTTTGGTCGAGATGTTTAAGGCCTTTAGTAGGCTCTCAAGGGTGTTATGAATAATAGCGTACTGGATAATCGTATGATCAAACCCTTCTGTGACACTCGGTTCGACTCCTGCCCCCAGTAAGCTCCTCATACTATCCACGCGGTTGTACTTGACGGCTTTGAGAATCCTGGTGGAGTCTAGGTTGTCTTGTTCAGGTTGGAGTAAGGCGTCGAGAACGTCCGGGTTCTCTCTGGATGCTACTTCGAACATCAGCACGGACACTTAAAATAATATACATCTATGTAAGCAATAACACATAAGCAAACACATATATTAATCATCTCAAGTTAACATGATACTCAACAAGGATATCTAGTGTTACTCTAACATCCTAATCGATACTTGAAAAGGGACATAGAGTTATCACTAAACAAGAACAAATAGTGGTCATAAAACATCAGCGACACTTAAACAATAAAATAAAGTGATCATCCTACTTCAGCGCTTACATTTAGACAAGTGACTACACAATATCAGCAACAAAATATAGTTTAACATCATAATTTACACTTTTGAACGTTTGGTAAACATTAAAGGTTATCTTTGAGACATTTGAATATTGTTTATTTTCTTCAATTCTATTTTATTGAAATTTATTCTTAAGTTGTAAAGAAATTGGAAATAATAACTTAATGAAAACTTTTTTATTTTAATACTTAATTATAACATTCATACGTTCAGTTTGCTGTTAAATTAATGGTCTGAAATCTGATTTTAAATTTTGCCTCAATTTAGCTTAACCTCCTATTCAAAGATATGTACAGTACATATATCTTATTTATTTAATCTTATTTTGAACTCTCAAATTTTAAATATTTTCAGAATTTGAAGATCCTATCCCAAATATTGTATTCTATAAATAGGCCTTTCCTAAAATGTTCTCACTGTATAGTCACGCCACGCTAAACGCCTAAAAAAGTAGTTTTCTGCCAGAGATGTTCATCGCCTCACCCTTAATAGGTCTTAATTACCATCAAGATTGTCCTGGAACATCTTCTTGAGAGTGGTGACATCACCGTTTCTCACAGCCTCCACCAGGAGATCGTAGTTTGTGTCTGCCACCAGTTTGTTCTAAACAAAAAAGTAATCAAGAAACGATAATAATAAAACAATCTTAAAAGTGTGAATAAAACAGTGGATTTTACAAGATTTCATTTTATATTTAAACTAATAATAATGTTGAGTAAATTATAAAAACTAACATCATAAAACATGCTTAGTGATCATAGTTAAGGACATATTTCTCCAGTTTTATAATATTCTACCTTATTAGCTGATTTAATGATTTTTTCACAGTAATTAACGACGTTTTTATACTGTCCAGACGGTACGCAATTAAGTAAATTAATCTAATAGAGATGCAAAAGGTAATATTGAGATTAAATGTACCCGAATATGCATGTAGTGAGAGTAGGCAGACATTTAGGGAAAATACCCTTAGTACACCTGACCAAGATTTGGATATAGACTTTCCTACCATTAAAACCAGACTAGATGTGCTCGACTTACTTGCCCACTAATGCGGGTTACTCAAAACTCACTATATTATTATATATATATAATTTTCTCTTTGATAATTTATTGAAAGTGTGTTGTTTTATAGTAATATAAGTAAACGTAAATAAATAAACAAATTAATAAGGGTGTTGCTTTTTTATAAATACACACACTTAATTGCCTCAATCAGAGAATGATCATAATAGAAAAACCTTTTCGTCACACTTGGATTGATATCAGTCAGGAATATAGTCAGTAGTGTTAACCACAACGTCCAAACTACAAGTTTGTCCTTAAGCACCAGGATATACCAACATTTTACTTAACCAAATTTAAGATAACTTAACCTATGCTTACTTAATATTATTACTGCCGAGAATTTTCAAACAAAATCATCAATATAAATTAAACACTTTAATCTCCGCAAGAAATAAATCTTGGTTCTGTAAACTTTGAGTGGCCACCTCTAAACCGTAAGTGGTAAACCTTTTAACAAACGTTTCAACTGACAGGCTTATACAGATTTTAGCATACCACCATGAGTGTACTGAGCTGAAATTCTAAATTCCTAATATTTTACATAGGCCTAGTAATAGAATATAAAAACTCACAATAAACTAAATGGCTTAAAATAGAATCATTATAATAAAGCTTTTTCAGGGTGTTCGGAAACTCAACGCCCAAACTGCACACATAGTTCGTTCGAACCAAAATTACAATAGTCTCTCGGAAACTCGACCTAGTGTGGACTGAGATGGTGTCGAGTTTTAGGAATGAACTTGCATAAGATGCACTATGTCATGTTTACTAAACAAGGATGAATCACATAATCGAATATTATAGGTACAGTTTTACTGTACTGTAGTATTTTACTGTACAGTAACAGTAACATACGTACAGTACAATATATTACATGTTAAATTAATATATATATATGTGTGTGTGTGTGTGTGTGTGTGTGTGTGTGTGTGTGTGTGTGTG
>CABFOV010000797.1:60970-65976 GCA_902141375.1 Timema poppense | reverse complement strand
CACACACACACACACACACACACACACACACACACACACACACACACACACACACACACATAAGCAAAAACACTGGAGAAACTGCATTATTTTTTTGGAAAAATTGAACATTGAGTCGAGTAAGAAAGAACTTTTTTTTTGTGAATGATAGCGAATAACAAACTTGAAGTTTATGGCACAGCTTAGCGTAATTTACATAAACAAAACGTTATATGTTGTTACAAAGCAGGATTTGCAATTATTCGCCATTATATACAGTAGAGATGACGTCTACACTCCTTTGGCCTTCTTTTTGCTTTCAAACAAAACCGCAAACACTTACACGGCAGCTCTTCAACACTTTATTTTAAAATATTGTGAACTTGGTTTGAACTTTGTTCACTCTGCCGTAGTCAATGACTTTGAAGAGGCAATTCATCAAGCTGTAAAAAAAATTATTATCTTCACAAATCATCAAAGGTTGTAGGTTTCATTTAGGCCAAAGTTGATGGGGGAAAATCCAACAATTAATCTTACTCAAGAATAAAAGGCTACAGATTCAAAAATTTGAAATTTTTAAAAAATATTTAAATTTTTCATTCCTTAATCCTGGCGATTTGAATGACTGCTTTACTTATGATCTCATGGTGATCAATCCCGACGACGACAGAGTGAGAAAGTACATTTTAGACTGCATTTACACATTACACATTTAGACTTCATTTTAGAAACATACGTAACAGAAAATACAAAATTTCCAACTCGCGTTTGGGCAGATCAATCTCTCACTGCACCAAGCACTACAAATTGCTGCGAATATTTCCATACAAAAGTAAATTGAAAGCTATACTCAGAACACCCAAATACTTTTCAATCTATAGAAGTGTTTAAAAACGTCAGTGCGATTCCTATATCAAAGTGCGCTGTAAAAAATATAAACAACGTGAAATGGTACACAAAGAATCCTTCATGAGGGGGCTAATTTTGAGGTATGCAACTAGTGAAATATTTCGATTTACACTTATCAACCGTGTATATTACATATTACCAGTAAACAAAAAGTATCCAATCACGGTTAAATGCAAAGCTATAATAAATATACTATTTTTTATTATTTTTACCAAGAAAAAACATTATATACTTATTTTTATAGACTTTAAATTCTAAAAAATATAATATGTCCTTTTTAAATTTGATTTCTCATAATACCTATATAAATTAAGGGATCTAAGTATATTTAATCATTTAAATTATTGAATTAAACCTTAATGTTTGTATTTTTTAAACAGAGGGACCATTCATCTAAAACGCTTTTTAAAGAGGGACGCACTTTGTGTAAAAAAAAATATATTTTGTGACGTAATTCAGATGCGGCCAGATTTAAAGTGAATATGCATATATTTCCATGTTCGATACAAAGAATGGATTGATGAAAATATAGCGGCTATCCCTTGAAAATAATTTGACCACCAAAATTGTATTGTTCAGATTTAAAAATTGTGTAAATGATATAAATGGAGACTAAATGATTTCATATTATTACAGTTCACGAGTTAAAAGGGATCAAACTTTGTATCTCTGCTTTTTGTCTACCATTGTTAAGGCAAAGTAATTAATGTATGAGATGAAACTTAATATAACTAACCCTTCACATAAGGTGTACACAATGAAATATTTATCATATTAATATTAATATTATTAATATTTCATATAAATATAAAATACTAATATTATTAATATATTATAAAAATTATTACATCCTAATAATATTAATATTTCATTGAAATATTTGTAATAACGATATTATTATCAATACAAATATTATTAATACTTCAAATGTTTCATTTTGTACACCTCATATTATTGTTTACCTATACTAAATTTCAGCCCCATAAATTAGATACTTTAACCAAAGGTATGAAAAAGCCTAAAATATATCAATTTTGACCAATTTTAACTCGTGAACTGTAATGATTTGGAATTAATGAATCACTATTTATAGCTTAAAATGATACACTTGTTAAAATTGTAAAATACAATCTTGATGGTCTAGTGACTTTAAAAGATATAAAGTCTTCTAATCCACAAATAATTGGGTTATCTGGTTTGAAGATGTAGTAGTATTTTATCTCTTAAAGATAATCCTTGAGAAAGCATTAATTATCTCATACCAAGAATAGGGTTGTTAGTTTGGCTCTTAGATTCGTTGTCTTTGTTTGCTTGTGTATTCATCCAAGGTTAAGCTGTCCAGTTTGGCTCAAGACTTCTGTCGGTTTTGTTCATATGTGCATATTTTATTCAAGGTTTGACTTACTAGTTTTCCTCTTGGATTCGGTGGGTTTGGTTTTTTTTTGCACATTTTTTAAAGGTTAGGTTTGCTATTTTGGTTATTTAATTCATTAGGTTTATTTATGTGTGTTATTCATACAAACAAAATCGCCCTTAAAAACCATTGCAAATTGCAATTTACTTTAAAACTAAATTTAGGTTAGTTGGCCATCCTTTTACGTCCGTAAAATTAGCATTTTAATTTAATGTATGAAAGCTAATAATAATTATTCATATTCAAATTATGTTATGTACGTGATAGGAAAATTGAATTGAATGTTATATTTAAATATGCCAGCACATTATATAAGTGTTCTATAATTAAAATGCGTACATGCATTTAATACGGTTAAGGTCATCGAGTTGAATAAACTTTTACGTATCCTATTTTATAAAGACAACATTAACGGACAATTTATATGCAAACGAGACCTGTCGAATTTGAGTTTGATGTAACAAAATGGATTCTGTTTATATTACCAATTTTATTTTTCCCCCCGACTTAGTCGGTATTGTAGATTAGTATGCATCAAGTTTATTTTTTTCAGGAGGCGGTTATTGTGAAGCTATTAGTGACCTCCATCACTAAGTCTACCAGAGGAAATTGTATCGAGAATATATCGTCAAAAAGTGAATAAATATTAAATTCTTAATATGAAATAAGAGAGGAAAACCACAACATATTTATGTATAGATTAAGTTACCCTCAAGTCACACTCAAAGTAAATTTCTAAGTTTATAACATTAAAAATTATTAGGCCAAACAATATAACCCGCATTTGTAGTCTCGTGGTACAAGGTGTGACTCTCGATATAGACAAGGTTGTCTAGAATTGTGTGGTTGAGGGTATAATCACAATAGGGTTTAAAAAGGATTTTTTTTTTCCTAAATAACTTTCCAACCTTATTATACGTGAGCGTGGGTACATTTCCTATTAATTCTACCTTCTTCATCACTAGCCCATTACTGTAAATATATAGATAGTCTGAATGCACGATAAAATGCAATACAAATAGGAAAGCATAATATGTCAGTGATTTTTTTTATGTGAGATATTTTAACGTACACTTTCTGAACTGACTGATTATATTAGCGAACGTCTTGTAAACTAACTTAAATCTAGAACTGATACAACACCCAGATTCCCACTCGTTAACTCATAATTTTAAAAGGGGATGCCCACATTTCACTAATGACACATTTTTTGGCCCTGCTGTAAATCAAACCTGAAAACCTTAGCTCAACAGGCTGATTCACTATCAACTGAGTCAATATGTAGGACTATGTAAGTGTCCGATAAGCTATTAAAGGACGTAGGCCCTATATATATTTTAAAGAAGTTAGATTTGTAAAGTTTTTTTTTCTATTAATAGCTCCTACGCATTTTTTAAATTTACTAGTTATTTGCTAAATGTTTATCTAATTGATATTTTTCATCGCCTTAAAAATACTAAGGCTAATGGTGTCTGGTGGTGAATATAGTGAGAGCCGAATCATTAGTGGACGCTTGGTTTTATACTATGAGTCAGAATTTAGTTTTGATCTGCATCTATCCGTGGTTAATTTTGAGCTTTTCTCTAGGTAAATGTATGAACCTATTTTATGTGATGCTATCACAGTCACGTGTTTGTAAAAGTAGCACAATGAAAATAAAGATTATTTAGTATTGTCAATTTGTTAAAGGAATGGTTTGAGTTTAAATGTGTTTAGATTAATTGTTTTTCGTGCATCACAGACTAACCCATCAAGATTAACTATATTTTTATAACAATAATAATGCAGGAATTAGTTCATGGTTCGTGGTGAGATGATCTGGGATGAAAACTAATTATTCGAACAAGTGACTGATTTTGTGTATCTGGGCAACATATTCTGTTAAAATTGAAAAATAAATGGTGGAATTGACATATGGATGAATACATCTCGGAGAGTAGCTGCATGTATGTGGAATATTACTAAGAATTAAGTAGTATCAAAAGAGGCAAAGATGCCAGTATATAAAAGTGTAACTCAGCAAAAGTGTTTTATTGTGTAACATGGGTTTGTTAGGAGAAATACAAGACCAAGATGAACGCGTTTGGAATGAGATATTTAAGAAATGTGTGTGCAAAAGCTCGTATGGACATAGTCAGTAATGAATGGGTGCTGAAGGAGTGCGGTTTCAAAGGGGATCCAATATTTCAATGAGAAAGAAGTGTTTTTCATTAGCTTGGGCATGTTGAGAGGATGAATGTGGATCGAATGACGAAACAAATATAAGAAGGTAGAGTGTGTGGATCAAAAGGATTTGGTAGGCCATGTGAGACGTGGCTAAATGTTGTAGATGAATGTGTGAAAAAGATAAGAGTCTTAAGAATAAAATAGCATCTACGACTCGGTGTTTAGATGCTGTTGAAGCAAAGGAAGTATACTCCGTAAGGGAATGGCGTGATTGGGTATATATGTATGTATGTATGTATGTATGTATGTATGTATGTATGTATGTATATATTGTATGTATGTATGTATGTATGTATGTATGTATGTATGTATGCATGTATGTATGTATGCATGTATGTATGTATGTATGTATGTGTGCATGTATGTATGTATGCATGTATGTATGTATGTATGTATGTATGTATGTATGAATGCATGTGTGTATGTATGTATGTATGTATGTATGCATGCATGTATGTATGCATGTATGCATGTATGC
>CABFOV010000797.1:30970-58470 GCA_902141375.1 Timema poppense | reverse complement strand
TGCTCCTCACAAACCTCATTCCCATGGCCTCCATTTTCCTAGTCTCTCTCTTACATTCAATGTCAATGTTTATAATGCGTGAGTGACAATGGATACAAAGTGCGCCCTATACAACACTTCCTTTCACTTCAAGCGAATTTCTATTCTTTAGAAGAGAAGTGCCATTATGTGCAGGTATGAGTTCAAATCCCGTTTATGTATGTTGAAGTTTGTTGTTGTTTTTTTAAAAAATTTCCTGTAACCCTACATGAAAATTAAGGTAAATTTCCTCTTTATTCTACTTTCCTCATCATGAACATATAAAAGAATATAGCATGTGTAGAATATAGCTGTAAACACCCAATTAACATATTATAAATCAATTATATAAAAAAAAACAAGCCAGAATGATTTTCTTGAAATCAATAAAAATATAACCTGAAAAGTTAACGGGGTCAAAAGTATAAAATATTTAGATACTGTACATACAAAAATTGTCTGTAAAATGATTTCCTAACTTTATGTTTTATACAAATATAAAACATTTTCTATGTTACAATATCAAAGAGATGAAAGGGAATACTTTCAAACAAGACCCACTTGAACAAGCAATTTTCTGGCTGCGATGATCAATTAATAACGCCCTTTCAGAGTATCATTAATTTGGGAGCATCCAAGAACCTTTAGACAAGAATAAAGAGTGGCTGTGTTACAAACATGGGTGCTTCAATGAGGCCAGCACTGTTGTAAAGAGGTAATCAATTAAAATTAGGAGTGATTTGATTCGGGAGAAAGGTTGATATTATTTTGAACTCTTTTACAATAGCATTTAGATACAAGATAATATATTAAAGATAAAGATACAGACACATAAAAATTTAAATTCGTTCAAATGACTGAAACTTTTTGTGGAACTCCATAGCACACTCCATGTAAATTATAGTTGTCGTGGCGGGAGGACTGTGTTTCTAACTGCGGGAAAGCTACGTTAATATCCACTTCAGTGGCCACATGGTCTAAGGCGTCACTTTCATAATATACTTGATTGGTGGAAGTGAGGAGCTTGGGGCTCGATCCCAATTGGGTGTACTGAGGTTATTATTTCCTAAATAGTTTTCCAATCTCCCTCCACACAAATTTGGGTGTAATTAATTTAAATTCAAACTTCTTAACCCATAATACATTAGTGTAATTAGTGCATAGGCGTATAACCCAAACGGGTAGTAAGACTCGGTGCTAAAAAAAACACATTTGTTCTTTAAGACACCACCAAGCACACTAGCCTAAAGTCAATTCACGATGACATCTTAAAACTCTTGTGATCCTCCTATTTCTGAGTTCCTAACCCTATGAATCAAAAAACATTAGTAAAGAACAAACCATTAAAATATAAATCACCTCTTCTATATAAAACTGAATTTTTGGTTCGTGTAAACTATCTAAATATAAAAATTATAAAGGAATTTTCATGGTTAGGTTTAAGAAAAAGTATTAATAGTAATTCTCTATCGGAAGTGTAAACGATTAATAACTTATTCGATACTAAGCCTAGGCAGTGTAATTTGAAACATTACAATATTTTCCACCATCCAACCTTCTTGTTCTAATACAATCTACAATTTCACACTTTATATAATAATATGCTACAACTTTAAATTCTCGCATTTGACATAAAATCTTTGAAGGGGCACTAAATTGTGTTCAAGTTAGTTTTGAATTTTTTATAGCATTTGGATTAATTAACCTTGGTTCTAAAATTAACATTGAAAGGATGTGCTATCTCTAATATTTTTACCGCTGTAAATATTTCTTATTTAAGTTTTAATTAATTGTTCACCTAAATAAATCTATTAAAGAAATTTACTTCAATAAATACATTAAGGTTGCTTTAAAAACAAAGGAAATATTAGGTCACCAACAATAACTACTTTAAAAACCAAAATTGATTTAATTAGAGAGCACAAAAAAAAATATTCAAAACTCTCTTGGACACTAGCAACATATTCTAACAGCTGCTAGTTAATTAGTAAAAAGGCTCCAAGCTTATGCCGCATTCGTCCTTATATTTTCGAGTTATTTTTACAATATCAGAATAAGATATACAAGGATGTCAACTTTACAAGTACGTGCTAGACAATGTAAGCAATACATCTTCATCTAGTCCATATAGAGGAGGTAGGGGATAATTAGAATTATTTTGATAGATTAGTGAAATCTGTTTCAGCGTACATCTGGTAAAGCTCACAATATCTCCCAGACATTGATCCATTTTCAGTGGCAGCAAACAAATGGAACAAAGTCTAAGTACCGAATAGTGCATGCCAGTTGACTGGTTTGATACAATCAACTGAAACATGTTCTAAACTTGAGTGATTATGTGATCTGATAGCGAGTGATTGATTGAGGCTGGTTTTGAGAGACGTACAAACTCCTAACATCTTCTTTACATTAATGTTTTATCAATTATATTTTAACTTTTATTGCTAAAAAAATTGCACTCATGAATAGTTTTAATAATTCGTTTAAATGAGACTATATAGTTGGGATAAACTGTCATTATTAGTTAAGGATGTTTTAATTAACAAAATCTTATTTTATGGTTGTTAAATTTAGCAATTTAGCTTTTTAGCTACGTTCTACTGATCGTCTTATCCACATATTTTCATCCCTAGTATCAATATTTAAAAGGAAAATTTTTAGGCAATTTTACCCGCAATTGTGTGAGGGGAGGGGAGGAAAATATTTAATAAAATATTTGATAAATACACCCAATCAGTACCTTTAATTGCAAACTAGTCTAGATGAAAGATTCATTTAATCCACGTGCCCAACTATACCGATAGAAATAAAAATGTCATGGAAATCTGTTATTTTTATACAAATATTAATTTAAAGTTTTACAAAAATCAAAATTATTTATAAAATAAATATAACGTATTCTGATGTATTTTAGTGTAGATTATTTTATTTAACTCTTAATAACAACATTTCTTGGCGGTATTTGGAAAATAGTTACAAACCATCTCAGTAAATAACTTTAGTAATCAAAATGATTATTCCATCCAATAACCTTTAGACAGTAATTTTCGTTTGATTTATTAAACAATAATTAGCATATTCAATACATGCGTGTTACATAGAATCAAAATTACTCTAACAAAATTTATATTTATTTAAATAATATTAAAGTAGATGGCTTTGTAAACTTCGTTTAGCTTTCAAGTTAACAAATGGAACTGGCTTGTTTCTACAATGGCTTATCTTATAAGATCGCGTCATTGTGCAAACATTCAAAGTAATGTGAAAAATACTATCTGTACCAATTTTCTAACAACCAAGTTAATCCTCACAGCTTAGTGGAGCTTGGTCTAGATACAGGGCTACGACTAATGAAGTAAAATAGTTGCTTTCTCGCATGTATAAATTCTCGCGGATAATTTCTACAAATTTTCACACTGTATGTTTCTAGCCAATACTCTCATTTTCAAAATCATCCATTAGTGTCCCTGCCTAAACTGAAAGCTCTAGGTTGTTAATCTTAATTAATGATCATCAATCATTTAAAGTTTCCAAGGAATTTCCGTGGAGTAGGAGAAATTGATTTGAAGTGTTTATAGTGGAAAGAAGTTCACAATAAAGAGAAGCTATCAGGCATTAATTATTAATTATGTGTTTGTCTATTTGTATTAATTTGTACGATTCTATTATTAATGTTGCCCTGGATAGAAAATAGGTAGTCCTTTGTTGAAACGCCCCTTCTCAGCATAATCTGTTTTGGAATATACCCCAATATTTAATGTTGGGATCAAATACCAAGCGCACACTCGATTCTGATGTCCTCGAATGTCTTAGGAAGGTTTTATCCCGCCCCCCGCATCTTAAACCCATCCAGATTACCCGCATTAATCATTAATACACTAATGTGAAAGTATCAGGAATGGGAACCTCTCACACCTAAAGAAATCGAATCGGGCCGAAGTGCGCAAACAAACAAAAAACTGTTTCCACACATTTAATTGGACGTGCTCACACCAAAACGATTTGAATTGGAGCAAAGAATTCTTCTGGGAGGATAATATTTTCTTCGCTTTAAGAGCATCGGTAGTTTCCGGGCAGGTTCGAGGACATTCTGCAGATTAGTGGGGTATTATCGTCTAGCGAAGCTGAGAAAAGATTATATTGCTCAGCCGTGCAGGTGTTAAGGTCCCTGTGTTTATTTGTAAAGTGAAGCTGCAAGTACTAGGTCTAAAGTCAAGGTCGCGGTCAAGGGCTGGTTTTTAGGGTTCAAACCCCGCCATCCCCCCCAAAATTTTATGAACAAAATATAAATGAAATTGATTTATGGTTTAAACAATATCAAAATTAAGGTACAAGTAAAAATTAGGGGGCTGTGTTACCATAAAAAGAACTTCATATAGCTTCTAGAGGTGTTTAATATTTATAAAAGTCCTATCCTCCGTCAGTTAGAGGATCATGTTACAATAAAAATAAATCAGATAGCTTCTAGAGGTGTTTAATATTTATAATTTTTCCTTGCCTTCAGCATCTAGGGGGTTATGTTACTACAAAATACATTTTAGAGAGCTTCTATAGGTGTTTAAATATATAGATTTATCTTAGGCTCCAGCAGTTAGAGGGTTATGTTACTTAAAAAAACACTTTAGAGAGTTACCATGTTACCATGATAAACACTTAAGAGAGCTTCTAGAGGTGTTTAGTATTTAGAATGTATTCTAGCCTCCGGCAGTTAGGGGATTATGTTGCCATAAAAACACTTAGGATAGCTTCTAGATATGTTTAAATATATAGCTTTTTCTTAGCCTCCGATATTTAAGGAGTTATGTTGCCATGAAAAAAAACTTTAGAGAGCTTGAATAGGTGTATAGTATTTAGAATTTGTTATAGCCTCCGGCAGTTAGGGGGTTATGTTGCCATAAAAAAACACTTAGATAACTTCTATAGGTGTTTAAATATATAGATTTTTCCTAGCCTCCGTCAGTTAGAGGATCATGTTACCATAATAAAACACTTTAGAGAGCTTCTAGAGGTGTGTGTGTATATATATTTCCTAACCTCTGGGAGTTTGGGGGCTACGTTGCCAAAAAAACACCTTATAGAGCTTCTAGAGTTGTTTAATATTTATAATTTTTCCTATCCTTTGGTAGTTTGGGTATTTTGTTTCCATAAAAAAATTAGGTAGCTTTTAGAACTTTTTATCATTTATGAATTTTTGTAGAGCCTCCGGCAATTGGAGAATGGGCCCACCAACGCCCCCCACCCTGAAATCATTGTCTGTCTACAGCCTTGGTATAAAGATTTATCCACTATAAAAGAGATAAAAAAATATATCAATGTTGACATAGAAAGAATGCATAGGAGGAAATCAATAAAAATTTAGAAAATAGCCCTTAAGTTTATTTTCTTTTATTGTAATATTATAGTTTAGATACAAGCATTTTGTAACAATTTCAGCAATATTTGCTCTTGACTCACCTCTCGATCATATTTTGTAATGTAAATACTGTCGAAGTACCCTATCAGCAGCAAAAACATTCAATATTGAAACCATTACACAAATTATAAATAACATATAATAAATTATGTTTAATTATTGAGTACCGAGTAAGCTCGTTAACACACATGTTAAAACATTAATGTTTTTAGTTAAAAGAAACGCAATCACTGTTTATTGGTCTGTAACTACACCACTGAGTGGTGGTAGATCCCATCATATTGATTAAATACATGAATCTTACGCTAAAATCATGTGACTCAACAGTATAGAGACTATTCTAGGAGTTCAAAGTGATCTCGTAGTGGTGGAGGCCCGATCTAAGAAACTAGCTTAGAGTATCACGACCAATGTATAGTTAAATGACCTAGATAGAACTCGTGTAGCGAATCCACCATTTAGAGGCGGGGATCAGTGGAGACGTACGGACCACCCGGGTATCGACCCAGGTCCTGCTTACACTAATACGGAATTCTAAAACGACGATCTCACTTCGAACCTATCTCTCATTCTAAACATGTCTATAATCCTCTTAGCCTGTGTGTATACATTTATAATACTCTTTTAAGTACTTTTTACAATAGACCGTCTTAAAAACAACTTCTATTCACTCTTCTCAATTGTTCCTTAACCCTCCCTCCATGGCCATCCCTGAAAATAAACGTCTTAGAGGAGGCGGGCAGCAACAATTTATTTATATTTTTCTACGTCATAATATCTACAATGTCATGTAGATATAGCTGTGAAAGACTTACATAACTTTCAGCTTCTTATTTATATTCAAAAGCCACTTAATTTTGACTTTCCTCTTAGCCTGAATGTAAGTTCAAACACCGTCTTCAACTTGTTTAACTTAGGTGAGGTCAGTCCTTATCACTTAAAAGTAAATGTAGTCGCATTTTGGTGAAGAGAGAATGAGAAATAACTTAAGATGAATCATGTTCAGTACATCCGGTCAAGATTCAATATCAATTCTCTTCCCTTACATGTCAAACTAGTTGAGTCTGACATTTATTATGAAGTGGGAGTGAAGGTGGGTGGGGAGAGTGTTAGCTGCGTGATAAAAATGAGAAAAAACCAATAAGATCATATGCTTTCTTATAATTAAAACACCAGAGACCCGTACTGGTGGGCACACGGACTAAATTTTCAATACAATCTAGTCTGACATACCTGTAAGGTGGAGGCAGGGGGAGGAAAATAGAGGTTTGATTCCCCGTCGAGTGTATTGATGATAGTTTTACTTGCATAGTTTACCACTTTTCTTCCACGTTGATTTGATAACATTTCCACTAAATTAGATATTCCTCACTCCTAGCCCATGCATATATTTAAAAGCGTAGATTCCGCACGGGCAGTAAGACAGGATGGTAGAATACCATACCTTGGCTAATAGTGCCTGTGGTGACCTACCATTAAGACTAGAACATAAACCCCTTAAGACCATTTTTATATCTTGGTCACGCCAGGCTTCAATCTCCCAACTGAATAAAAAACAGGACTCACCTCGTTGATGAGACCATCTTCCGAGGGGTCTCCAGATGTGAGGTTGACCTCGGAGCTCTGCGGTGGTCCCTGGAGAGGGTCACGTGACCGCTTCCTCCTCATCCTGCCAATCACCTGTAAGCATGAACTACTCTTGAAATCAGTGCTCGAAATGAGAAGAAAAATAACTGCCGTACACAGAAAATATATTTAATTAATAGAGGGGTTTGGTAAATAAGGAATTAAGGAGGGGATGATGGAAATAGTTAATAAAAAAACATCCCTCAATACATCCAACCTAAATTCTTAGCCTCCTCCAACCTCAACAACAACAACAACAATGCATTTTATGTGAGAGTAACGCCCTGGAACACGCAACCACTGATGCATTATTTGCAAATATCTGTTAATCAGCAAAAAATAACAAAGATAATTGAGTAAGTGAATACATTAGTTATAGTATTGCTTATAAAAACACTTTAAAAAAATAAGCGTAGTGTTTTAGTTATAAGACAAATCAAAGAGCAGAATACTTTGATTAATATTTATTTTTCATGTACGTAAACCTTTTTTTTAACAACATATTCCAATTACAATTTCACCTTAACTTTATAAATATATTATAATTGTACTAACTCAAGTGTGAACTATGGTCTATAGATCCATTCATCTCATTTTAAATTTGTGATCAAATAATTATTCAATACAATAAACGCCAGTCATTGGAATTTTAACTAAACAAATTAGTTATATGATTATTATTAGTTTGATATCATTAATTATTTAACTAAGTAAAACTGTTTTCTTTTGAACATAATGTAATATACTAATATTAATTTGTCAAAACTTTATTTGCACAAGTGGAGTATAACTATACAAAATAATCTAAAATAATATGACCAATATTTTGTGGGTGGGAAATAAAGTTATTTTAAAAGTTATAAAATCAAATATCTACTAATATATAGAATATATTGTATAAATATATGTTTATATATATATATTACTTATACGGTTTGGCAAATATCCTGAAATGCATTCATTCTTTCATTCGCTTTTCAGGAGCTATTAATCATAAATTACTTTAATAATACCTAGTATTTTATTTACTCGTTAAAAACCAACAATAATTAAAAAACGAACATGTATTTTTCAATTATTTATTATTGTATTTTCATAGCTAAAAGGGTAATATTAGTCATGTATACTATTTCCTATATTTCTAATAATAGTATATTTAAAAATTATTTGGTGTATGTCTATTAATCTTTCAAGAAAAAACCACTATACTGACTGTGCTTAAATCTTTCATGAACACAGCTCAGACGTCCTATCAACATATAGGATAGTTCTAATGTACAGTACATCAAACATTTTGTTTCAATGTGGCAACCTAAAAACACTTATTTTTGAGCTTTTTTATGGTGTCACTCCTTTATGCAAATATTGCTTCACCGATCATGTTTAAATTTTGTATGGACATAACTCTGACATTCGGTTAACATGTAGGCTAATTAAAATATACTTGCTCAATTTTGTTTCGAGACTTCGAGTAAAAAACACTACCTTTTGACCTATTTGTCAGCTCCTGATAATAGGATTTTTATTGGACCTACTTTTGTACTGCTCCTAGATATAGATTAGATATTACAACTATCTTGACATTGACTTTAGATATTATAATATAGAACACATCCCGTGTTTAGAACATGTAATTGTTTAGTTATATACATTATATATATATATCATTATGTAAGGTACTGTACATACAAACATCAAGAATAATTTCCATGCAATATTTAATAATATATCTACTCTCATTAATATAGTATCACTTACCTAAGAAATCAATTAAATATATATTAATAGCATCCGAAACATTTTTAAAAGTGGTATGTTTGATGGTCTTCCTTATACTAAACTATTGTGATAAAACAAGAGAAATCCAGCCATAATCTAGTTCCTGAGATTATAACTGATAATAAATGGGCGTCAACACATCTTACTTAAGCTAAACCAAAGATAAAGTATTTACGTGGGAAAACTGTATCGTTGTTCACATTTAGATACATTTGACACTTATTGTTTATTGCAGGCACTAAACACACCTGGATGTATGTGTATATATATATATATATATATATACATATATATTATATATACCTGTATAATATCATGATTATACTCTTAATTCGATTTCCCTGACCCCAACTATCGCATGGTAAATTGTATCTTAAAATATCCTCTAGGATACGAACACAAATCCTTTGTAAGTTCTCGAAGTGTAAGAAATAGTTTGTACTGCAGGTTATGTTTCTCGGTCCATGATTGACTAAGGCTCAATCACTTTTATTGTTTTTCCACGCGTACTAGGTCTGTTCAGTTTAGAATTTAAAGTAGATTTTTTAAAAATATTTTTTTAAAGAGTGGGAAATCATCCTAATATATCCGGCTTGATTCGCACTCCAATCTCTCCACTATTGGGACATCAACTGACGCCTAGGTTCTCATCCCCACGTGAGGAGGGTCTCACTTATTATTTTTAGACTCTAGTTTATTATTAACACTCTCTATATAGATCTTCTTTCAGTGTATACCTGGGAGTGTATTGCGTATTACGATTCTGTCACAAAGGGGTTAATATTGTATTTTGTAATAATAAGTATATGCTCAATATCAAGACAAGCCCTTAACAACGTTAGCACGGGATTTTAACAAAATTCTAGTATGTATCTCAACTTTTAATTTTATGTTTTATAATTTTCATAGTTAGGAGTGCTAAGCAATCATCTAGCTTTTCCGGGGAAGAAGAGGTCTCTTTTTTTCTTATCTTTTAGTAGTAGCCATAAGTGATCAAATTAACTGACAAAGGGAAAAGTAAGCTATTTATAATCATAGGTTTCATAGCTATTTTTATTATAGACCAGTGAACTTTACCTGAAAAAGAAACAAAGAAAAGTATTCTATCTTTAAGGTTACAGCAAAAATTTCGATTAAATAAAACATGAACGACTATTAAAATAAATCCCTAGTAGTGATTCAAACCACGAACTAATTATTCTGTCCTGGATACAATTTCGTATATAGGCCCTACCCTACCGAGCTATTAAACCCTATCTGAATAAACTTAAATACATAAAAGTATTACAATAGGTGCAAATACATACACTATAAATATAAAATATTATATTATTATTAGCACCGCGTCTTACTACCCGTTCGGGTTATACGCATTTTATAAATATAAAATACTATAAATATCTTCCATTCAGAACGATAATGTATCTTCTTCTTTGGGACATGTCTTCCTCTAGCTTACAAATCATAATTAAAATAATTAAAGCATATTATAAAACATGTGCGTCCAATCCTTCTGGTATATTTTTATTAATAAATTCTATGTTGTAAATAATAATTTATTGGTATGTAAAAGTTAGTTCAAAGTTTATAAACAACTAAATTATTTGAGATATTTTGAATGATTATAATATGATTAGAAAGGGTGGTAAGGTTGTATTAATGCGAAGACCAAAACTAAGCTACATAAAGAATATAAATTATTTAATTCAGAAATTTATTCCAAAAAATTAAATTAAACATATAATTGTGTTTAATATCACACATTATTTTTCATAGACAGTTTCACTAAAAATCAGTTTTAGTCAAAAAATAAACTCCCCGGTATTTCGTCTTCTTTCGTTTAACCTCACAACCCTAATTTTGTAGAACTGTCGGAAGCCAAGAATATTTGGCTCTAAGTACTGAAAGCTGGCCGTGTTCTACTGCTTGGCTCCCTTCCAAAAGGGTTGGTTAAAACCCTCTACTTTATCGTCCTACACATACTTAAAGGGATATGCCAAAACAATGCTCTCTTGATTCTTTGAAAGCTCCTAACAAACTTATTTGAATTTCAAAATCTTGAGGATCTCTATTAGCATAGGTAAATTCTTCAACCCTGGAGCAGACAAATTTGTCAGCACTGACTCATACTTTTAAATTTCAAAGGTAACTTTCACTTTCACTTCAAGTTTTACTCATATTGAAATCTACACTTCATTAATATTTATTATATAATTTACAAGTAAACACGAAACATTTCTAACTAAATTCTGTAATTTTTAATACTGGGCTTCTTGTGTTTGCCAAAGAAGGAAAACTCACGCTTAACATGAAATATAAGAAGCATAGTTTTTTGTATTTGAGTTCAAATTTATGTTACCTATCTTTTTAATATCTGTTTTACTTTCTCATTATGTATATTGGCTAAAATTCATAAAAAGTGTTATTTTATAATGTCATCTGCATATTTGCATTCCTCTATATTTTAACATGAACGCTTAGTAAAATTGTTTTTAGTTGATATTTTAAATGTTTCTATTCTAAACATCTGGTAGGTAATAAGTTGCTATAAAAGTACTCTATTTTAATTGTAATTTTAGGTTAAGTGTAAGAAAAGGCGGTAGCCTTAGCTTTGCCATTTAGGTCGAGTATTAGGCCTCGGCTACGATACGGGCAGCGAAAGACGAGCGGCAAGCGACAAGCGACAAGCGGCAAAGTGGCAAGCGGTAGAATGGCAGGTGGCAAGCGGCAAGGAGTAGAGCAGTAGATTGCCAAGTGGTAGAGCTGCAGGCGGCAACCGACAAGCGGCAGAGTGGCAAGTGGTAGAGTGGTAGGCGGCAAGCGACAAGCGACAGAGTGGCAGAGTGGCAAGTGGTAGAGCGGCAGGTGGCAATCGACAAGTGGAAGAGTGGCAAGTGGTAGAGCGGCAGGCGGCAAGCGACAAGTGGCAGAGTGGCAGAGTGGCAAGTGGTAGAGTGGCAGGTGGCAAGCGACAAGCGGTGGAGCAGTAGAGTGGCAAGTGGTAGAGCGGCAGGCGGCAATCGATAAGCGGCAGAGCAGTAGAGTGGCAAGTGGTAGAGCGACAGAGAGGCATCGCTCAAGTTTTGTTTTTTTCTGTTTAATACGGTAAATGACGTTTCCTGGCTCAAATAGACTATAACGGCAGGGCGACACCACTTGACACAGGTTTCAGATATTTCATTTTTGTTTGCTGCTTAGTTTTCAGTCAAGTTTGAGATTTCATCAATGAACGATGTGTCCTCCAAAAGAAAAATTTGCAAAGAAAGTAAATTGAAAGCTTATGAATTGCAAGGTTAATTTGGTCAAGTGAAAATGTTAACTGTTAAAGTGAAATTAATGTAATCGAAAAAACATAAATAAAAATTTCAAATCTTCGCACAAATTGACGGACATTGAAATTGAAATTTGGAGTTCAGAGGTACAGTCGAGGCCATGATTCTGGAATGATTGTCACAACAATTTTAAGAACATGTAATAGCTAGGAATCGGTGGAATGAGATTGGATCAGTAATCCACCTGACTCCATGTTGGCAACTATACGAGATTACCGCTTTGAAGTTTGGGGAATTACCGCTTTTATTGTATCCGGCACCCCTTATCACTTTGCTGCTCTACAGTTCTACCTCTCTGCCACTCAACGCCCGCCACTCGTATTGTACTTGGGGCATTATTATTATTATTATTATTATTATTATTATTATTATTATTATTATTATTACTATTATTTCCAGATTATTATCAGGCACACTCACCGAATGAGCAATATTTACAGTTACACAAATTAAATTCTCGTATTTTTTTCCTCTTGAAAAGATTATATTTTTTATGAACTTTATCCGACAAGGACATGAATCTGGAACTTAAGTTCAGTCAGCGGCATGTATGTACACTTAACCACATGTATCAGGCTTGATTTCCCAGCACGATATAAAAATGAACCATTGGGGAAATCGAGGTCCTTTGAAATTAAGAATTGTCGAGTTAACGGGTGTCATTTAAGTTTTAAGGCTACTCTAGTATTCAAATAAATATATATATATATATAAATCACTGCATCTTACTACCGGTCCAGGTTGTACGGACTTTATTTACGCTAGTAATATATGGATGAGAAAGGTATAATTTATAAGTAAAGGTACCCGCATTCCCATGTGTGTAGGAAACCGTTTATGAAAATCCATCTTCAATCAAACCTAGACCTCCCTGTCACTAGAAAACCAGACTATAGGAGCAAGCATTTAATCCGCGTGCACAACGATGCGGATGTGCGCGTATATAATCGGTTCAGAAAATGTATGTTAAATACACATAAAAAAAAGCACAAGCTTAAACTTTAGATCAAAATAAACTATGGTTTAAATACCAAACATTTCATAAATAATAATGCTACTTCCACCGAAGCCGATTAAATTTAAACACTTGACATTCCTATTTTATTACTTTGATTTATTTCTCGTGATGTATTGCACGACCGGTTCGATATTCTCTACATTCGGAATGCCCTGGATAACAATAATCCTAATGTTTTAAGAGGTGATTAAAAAAACAAGATAGAAATAGAGTGATTATTATCTTCCAAACACCAAATAAAACAAATTTCATCGCTGAATTAATTAGGCAGAAGACACGTATGGTGAAAATATGTAGCTGTCATCTTTATTGAGTATCCTACGGTTCTCTGCGCACTTGAAATGTATGAAGATGGAGAGTTCAAACAAAAACTAACTTAAATAACCTTTTTTATTATTAAGCTATATTTGTTACATTAATGAATCGGCATAGATGGTCTTATGGTAAAATTCTCACCCTAGGAGCCTATGAGCAAGTTCAAACCAGTCGAGATTGACGGATTTTTACTTATAGATGAAAATCTTTAGCACAACTTCGTTCAGAGGGTAGTAAAGCAGTTGGTCCCATGTCGATCATGGCATTTAAAAGATAAATGTAAAGTAAATTATATAGGGTAGAGTTCCGGCAAAATATATAGGCTCTTTCTCACTGCTTATGGAAATACAGTATGTAAAACTATCACACTTTCGAGGATTCCCTAGTACATGTGCTTTATCCCAGATGTTTCGGGAGGCTGACACAAACTAGATCAAGGGTAGAGTTGAATGCCCGTGTTAATCTGAATGAATGGGAAACAGATCAAGACTCCACTTTGGGTTTGTATAATCACTTTTTTTTAATTTAAATTAACAATTTATGTAATATAAGATCATCGATCTCTAAATTTGTAAATTTAAAATCCTCACTTGGCCCCTTGAGATTAAAAAACGTTCATTCTCATTTTATTTTATTTAATAGATATTAAAGTATCCCTACTAGAAACATATATCCCAAATGGATATATGAAAGTTATTAAAATAGAAAATTGTGTGAGATAATATTTGTTTTTGTTCATTATTTGCAGTGAATCTTTCTAAATATCAGTATTATTCACATTAATGGAGCAGAGATGAGGAATATAGTATTCTGCGAGAAATATATCAGTATTTGCGTGGGTAGAGTGGGAAACAATTTATTAAAAATCACCCTCAGTACACCCTTCCATTACTCAAACCCCAACCTCTCCATCACTGTAAAAACATACTAAACAAAATAGACATTTGATACGCGTGACTGCCGATGCGGGTGGATAATTTAAGTTGAAATTATTTAAAATTGATTTTACAATTATACATATAATATTTATTTTATATAAATTTATTAGCTCATTTGGTACCGTGTCTCTCAACTGCTCTAAGGGTCCCAGGTTCAATTCTCGGCATGGCTGAAAAATGGTTTACCCTTTCACATTGATGAAATGATGGTTGGGGGCTGGGTGTTGTGTCTAATTTAGGTTTAAATTGGTCTATAAGTCATGTACTGATATAATCGTTTCATTTAATCTACGGGGACAAATCAGTTGTTTATTCTCATGATATTATCAAAAGTAGAAGGGAGAGGCATGCTGTAATTTCTGGTGAGGTAACAAAAGTAACAAGGAGAGACAGATTGTTAATTCATGTAATGTAACAACTGAATCAAGGGTAAACATGTTCATGTTTTTCTACTTGTTAACAACAGTAAGTAGGACATACAGGTTATTAGTTTTCGTGAAATAAAAACAACAGTGGGAAGAATAAGTTTGCTACCCGCTTCAGTAGCCACATAATCTAAGGCGCTACTCTCACATTAGACTAGACTGGTGATGATGGGGAGATCGAGGCTCGAATCTCGGTTGAGTGTACTGAGGTATTTCCCCAAAATTGTTTTCCCTTCTCTCTCCACGTAAATTCTGCTACACTTCATCTAACTAAAGGCTTTTTATTATTATTAGCACCGCGTCTTACTACCCGTTCGGGTTATACGCACTTACGCTAATGTGTAATGGTAGGGTGATTGTGAGATGAAATGGAGGACCTACAGTTTAACGTGGAATCCGAACCACGGTGGAGGCCTGGCACATTCCTCACATTCACAAGATGTCTTGTCAGAGGTGAAGGAAGGGTTTGGTAATCAGATAAATCTATGCCGGGACCGAGGATTGAACCCCGGCCGCCAGCACAGAAGTCTGACACCTTACCCCTAGACCGCCAGGTCACCTAACTAAAGCCTTCCTTATTTCTAAAACTATTACCATAATTAGTACCTATACTTATAACCCAAACGGGTCTGAACACGTGGTGCTAAAAATAAAATAGAATAGGAAGTTTGTTCATTCTCTTGATGTAGCCACAGTAGAATTGTCTAGTGTCCGTTGAGCTGTAAATACCACCTACTATTTATCACACGTATCGATTTCGGACGGATGTATGGAAGTCACGTCACGTGCAATTGGCAGTTTCCAGCTCTGTATAAATGTACTGACATTTGTCAAACTGGAACACGCTTATTTACTGTGGCACATACAACGATTGAAGTAGAGACATTTATCAGGGTGTAATCGGATTTTCCCAAAATTCTCATCATTATAATAAATGTATTCCTGTACATTTTAGTTTATATTTAAAGACACCAAAATGTTTCAAGACATATTTTTACTAACTTTTACTTATGGCATTAAAATGGATATCAAACCATTATTAAAATAAATTAAAACCTTTTTTACTCAAAATATTGTGCGCGAAATAAAATAAAATTTAATCTTTTCAAGATATTGATTTATTGATACTTTAATTGCGAATTGTGGTCAACTTTGTTGAGTTAAAGACGATGTTCATGGGTTCAATCCCTGCCGGTGTTAACGGATTTTTCTTAAGTGATATTACATTTTCAAACTATTCAAAAATCACCCCCTTCCCGTCTCACCTTATAAGGGGTTGAATTTTGAATCCAAAAATATTTCTGATCTGTTACCTAAAAACCTTCTAACCAAGTCCAATCTTTCCAGTTCAGGTATTTTGGAAGATATTGAAAACCACCCTCTCTCGTGTCACCCCCTAAGTGGTTGGGTTTTGAAAAAAGAAAGTTACTACCCATTACCTAAAAAGAACATCCCAGACAAGTTTCATCTTGCCACCTTAAGCGGTTTTAAAGATATGGAAAAAACACTCCTGCCTTGCTTTACTCCATTAGGAGCTGAATTTTGAAAAATCCAAAAAAATCTCATAGCCTTCACATAAAAGTACCTTCCTTGCAATTTTTCGTCTCTACAGATAAATCAGTTTGGAAGAGCCGGAAAAACAACGCTTCGGAAGCTTACGGATTGATTTTTCTTAAATACATTACCTAAAAATAAATGCCCTGCAAAGTTTCATATTCACAGTTCAAGGGGTTTGGAAGATAATAAAAAACTATCCCCTCCACGCCTTATTCCCTTAAGGGTAGAATTTCAAAAAATTCCAAAAATACTTTTGCCCGTCATCTAGAAAAACCTCTCCACCAAATTTAATCTTTACAGTTCAAGTAGTTTGAAAAATACGGTAAAACCTCCCCCTCCCAGTTTCACACCCCAAGGGGTTGAATTTCAAAAAATCTCGCAAACTCCCTGTGCCATTAATTAAAAAGACCTTATATGTCAAGTTTCATTTTTCTACCTCAAGCACTTTGGAAGTCACAAATAGACACCCTTTCCCAGTCTCACTTCTTTAGGGGTTGAATTAAAAAAAAAATCAAAAAGTCTCTGTCCCGTTATCTAAATTATAAGGTTGTACCTTTCAAAATATTCCAACCCTTAAAGAGTTGAATTTCGCAAAACCCCTTGTAATCGGATATTTACGACGTAAAATGAACCTTCTTGTGGAAATTAAAGATTTCATGTCAAGGGGTTCGGTAGATACGGTGGTGAGTCAGTGAGTAAGTCACGGCTTTTGTCTTTATAGGTTTATATTCTGAAAATTTAAAAATGACACCTGGACACGGGAATCGAACCTGGGACTTTTGGTTTAGCTATCCAGGAATCGTCGCGTGACCAGGGTAATTCTTCAATCATATTTTAAGGCAGAGTCTATGATCGACGTGCGTAAATCATCGGATACTAATGTGGGATACTATTAAGATCACGATCTATTAGGTAACGCAGACACCTTCTACTGGGAGTTGGCTTTATGCTGCCAATTGTAATATTATTATAACTATAAGGGAGCGCATATTTAAGAATCAAATAGTCGAAGCTATTATTTATGCCTTTTATTGACGAATTCTCCATCAAGATAGCATATTCTGAAAATTGAAAAATGACACCTGGACACGGGGGGTTCAATTCCCGTGTCCAGGTGTCATTTTTAAATTTTCTGAATATGATATCTTGATGGGGAATTCCTCAATAAAAATCATAAATAATAGCTTCGGCTATTTGATTATTTATAGGTTTAGATTTAAGAGATAAATATGAATTAGTTTATATTAATATAAGTTTTCTGATGTAAAACTATAGAAAGGGAGGGAGCTTGGTGAAATCCCAGTGCCCTCCTCCCCCAATATAAATGTAAAGACATGCCAGTTACCTCTATAGCAATTGTCAAGGTTCTATGTTGACTGTAAGTATCCTATAGGCTTAGATTATCTGTGAGTGAGTTAGTTAGTACTGATACAATAAGGGTTATCTAAGTCCTGTATCTCAAGCTTAAGCTATAAACTTCAACTTTGGAAAGATGACTAAAATAGTTCGTCTTAACAGGGCGTTACATTTTTACGTTTCTCTCCTTCTTTGAAGATACGTTAGAAATGAAGGAAGGTGAATATGGCTCCTTCCCTTGCTCATTTTTGAGAACCATGATGAAAAGTTCGAATTTCGTATGTTATTCTTGATTTAAATCCCAAGTACAATCTCTATGACAATTTTCAAGGTTCTATGTTGATTGAAAGTACCCTATAGTTCTTTATGATCAGTTAGTGAGGTAGTTAGTGAGTCCTGAGGAAATCAGATTTTTTTAAGTCCTATATATCACCAACAGCTTGAGGAATAAACGTAATCTTTGGAAATATAACTAAAATAGTTTGCCTTAACAGGTTGTTCAATTTTATGTATTTTCCTATTATTCTTTGAAGATAAGTTATAGGGGGTTAAATATGATCCTTTCCTCCCCCATTTTTGGAAACCCTGTTGAAAATGTTATATTTCATAAATTATCCTTGGTTTATATACTAAATATCATCTCTATGCCAGTTTTCAAGGTTATATGTTAATCTATAGTTCACTAACCACTCAAGCTAGAAACTTTAACTTGGGAATATAATCTAAAATAGTTCATTTTAACAGGACGTTAAATTTTTACATTCCTATCATTATTTGGAACCGAGTTAGAGTAGGTTAGATATGTCTTAAATTGTATCGTGTTAATGGTGTATGGCGTTGCTGGATAACTTGTCTGGGGTACTGCCGTGCATCTTTATATCTTATTATTATTATTATTATTATTATTATTAGCAGTGCGTCTTACTACCCGTTCGGGTTATACGCACTTACGCTAATGTGTAATGGTAGGGTGATTGTGAGATGAAATGAAGGACCTACAGTTTAACGTGGAATCCGAACCACGGTGGAGGCCTGGCATTCCTCACATTCACAAGATGTCTTGTCAGAGGTGAAGGAAGGGTTTGGTAATCAGATAAATCTTTGCCGGGACCGAGGGTCGAACCCCGGCCGCCAGCATAGAAGTCTGACACCTTACCCCTAGACCGCCAGATCACCTATATATCTTATTAACCTACTTTTATAATAATTAAAACACTTATTGTGAATATTATGTTTATGCTTTAGATGCAGATCTTTCCGGAAATGTAACCACAACACAAGCTAATGCACTTTGGCGTTACACGACTGAGCTACCTTATAGATACCGGGACCACCATAAATTCAGACCCCTGAAGAAGCCGGCCCTGATCCTGCGTCCCAAGCAGCAGAGTCACCTGCGTCACCACCATGAGAACCACTGGGGCCCTTTCTTTGAGGAGGAGGACCATAATATATCCACGGGTCACCTTGCCATGGCTGTCGAGCTCGGCAGTGCTTTGCATCTCAACTGCAGGGTGGCCATGTTGCAGGACAAGACGGTGAGGGGTTTATCTTGGTCTTATATAGGTAGTTGAACACACCTGAGTTGATGGCATTTAGTACATTATTAATAAGGCGGCCGTTGAAGCTCGTCTTATTTTCTCCTTTTCTCCATTTAGCGTCTTTAACCTGAATTAATACTAGAAATATAGTTATTATTATTATTAGCACCGCGTCTTACTACCCGTTTGGGTTGTACGTACTTACGCTAATGTGTAGTGGTAGGGTAATTGTGAGATGAAATGGAGGACCTACACTTGGAATCCGAACCACGGTAGAGGCCTGGCATTCCCCACATTCACAAGTTGTGATTAATACACATCTTGTTAGAGGTGAAGGAAGGGTTTGGTAATCATATAAATCTGTGCCGGGACCTAGGATTGAACCCCGGACCCCCAGCACATGTCGCCTTACCCCTAGACCACCAGGTCACCAGAAATATAGTTAATATACTCGTATGTGCGATATAGAGATAACCAATGGATATGAGTACATAAAGGTTAAAATTGAGAGGACATTTTTTTAGCACCACGTCTTACTACCCTTTAGGGCTATACGCTAATGTATCTATTAACTATACTAAAGATTTTAAGGATTAGAAAGGTTACGTTTAGAGGAATTGTAATCACATTTGTGTGGAGGGGGAGAGGAGTGGAAAATCTTTTTTTAAATCACCCTCAGTAAATCCGACCGAAATTCAAACCTCAATCTCCCCGTCATCATTAGTTTAGTCTACTGCAAGAGTAGCACGTTAGACCACGTGGCCACTGAAGCAGGTAAGCGCAGGCTACAACTTACTATTATAATAACAAATATATATTTTTTTAATTCAAAAACCTTCACCAAAATGGCAATGGGTAAAATAAATGTTGATAGCCATAACTCCCATATTTAAATATTACCTTGAGAAAAGTGTATTATTCCATGAAATATGCTTTTTGTCTAAAGCATAAACTGATTGATTGACAATCATATTTAGAGTAATAAAAACACTCAAGGATGTCAACCCATACGTGCCGCCACCATCAGTGATGATAGTGCTAACATTTGTAGAGAGAGGGTAGCGTGTGGTCAGCACAATGAGCACTTCGGCCAATAATTTATCTCAGTTTTTTGGACCAGAGCTACTAAAAAATTTTATTCGAGTAGCTCTTTATTCGTCCTCGCGAGGCTAAGTTTGACTCTGCTCCAGACCTACTACTATACAGATGAATTTTGGAAATGGTGGGGATTAAGCCCTAGATATCTGGATCGGTATTCGTAAACTCTGACTATTTAGAAAAGTAATAGTTATAAAAATAAAATTATGTTTTAGATCAATCATGAAATTGCAAAGATGCAAATTTACCAGACAAGAGTAGAACCTACCAAGATAAACGACAAATAAATTTATTTTATTCACTTTACAAATGTTCTTACTTAAGACGCTCCATTCCATTATTATTTTAAAAATAATATCGGATCAAAATTTACATACATTGATAAAATGGAATTGAATATCCATTATATAAAAGTTTCATCTCCTTTTTTCTTTCCCTTCCATTGCTAGAAAAATTAAATTATATAAAACAATCGTATAAACCTTTTCACTTAGTACGTTAGAGTTGGTGACAACATTTTCGAAAATAATTTATCAGTAAATATAACACCAAACATTAATTTTATACTGATATGAAACAATCTTCATATCTGTATTTTAACAAAATTTCTATAATAGTATTTAGTAAAAATATAAACTTTTATAATATATTCATTGTTGCAGAAACATAATGGAAATAAGATTATCATGATCCACCAAAGAGCATAAATGAAATTATATAGACTGTTACAGAAAGGATCAGCGTTGTTCACCAAAGAATATAACAATCAACTCCAATTTTCCAGACCTCAATTTATTAAAAATATTTAAAATAAAAGATATTATTTTAATAGTATGAACTACAACTTTGCAATTATGAGTTATTTCGTTTTAGTTGCTGACATGATATGAATTAGATGTATTCCCTTGTGTAAATTATCTTCTTAAGTAATATTTTCCCGGAAAAATGGTATTCATAAGTTTGTTTGTAATGAGAGCAGATTTTGAGAACATTGCTTTTTTTGGCCCTTAAAGGGGGATTTAAGTGCCTTTCACTCAAACACTCTACATCCTAGTCTTGTGAATGATCAGAAAACGTGTATCTACACACCATACATCCGTCCAATTAATTAGTTATTTATCAGAAGGACGTCCTTTTCACACAATAGGCTAATACAAACCTACTAATGACTATTTTGGTGCTTGAAATTAAATAAAACATTTTATGAAACTTTACAGTGTTGTTACATACTAGGCCAATACAGTTAATTAAATTCAGAATATAGTTTATACCACAAATAAACAAAGTATTTTTATATAAATGCATAAAGAATGAACATGTAGTAAGACGAGTTTATAAAAGTTAAAAAATTTAAATTACCCAACATTTTATACTTTTCTATTGAAATCACATGCAATTAATAAATAAAAACCTATTTATTCCTTCAATTAATTGAAATACACTTCTGTGGTTGATTGTTCTAAGGCGTCATTATTGGAAAAGACTGTAATGCCAATTATGAGATCAAAGCTCAAATCCCAGTCGGGTGTCCTAAGAGTGATTTCCTCTAGTAGTTTTTCCATTTCCCTCCATGCAAATGCGGGCTCTCTTCCTTAAAACTCAACATCCCTTATCACTACATTTTCGTAATTATTTTTTATTTGTGTTACCCAAACGGGTAGTGAGACACAGTGATAAAAAATGATGACAAATGATAATATGAACACAGAAATCAAATCCGGGCATTTTGGTTTCACGTATATTTTCTCTACCACCGAGTCATCTTGGCTCGTCTCGTAGACATGACCACTTTTTCTAGTTGTATTGAATTTAAATCGTGATAAAATGTCTTTAGACTCACTAAAATGATATCACAATTTTATTTTAGTGATTATAAAAATAAATGAAAATATGTTTTTATATAAAAAATGTTTCTTCTTTAATAGAATAAATAACTGTGAGGAATGTGTGTGTATGTTTTTATATATGTTGACAGAAATGGACGCACACATAGGAAACTATCAAGGCATCCATGGGTTTGTTTTTTCTATCTTCCTTTGGTCCGCCTTTTTGAAGGCATGAATATTTAGGCAAACTAATTAACTATTTTGGCTGAGCTGTATGCTATGAGAGGTGACCTGGTGGTCTAGGGGTAAGGTGTCAGACTTCTGTGCTGGCGGCCGGGGTTCAATCCTCGGTCCCGGCACAGATTTATCTGATTGCCAAACCCTTCCTTCACCTCTGACAAGATATCTTGTGAATGTGAGGAATGCCAGGTCTCCACCGTGGTTCGGATTCCACGTTAAACTGTAGGTCTTTCATTTCATCTCACAATCACCCTACCATTACACATTAGCGTAAGTGCGTATAACCCGAACGGGTAGTAAGACGCGGTGCTAATAATAATAATATATGCTATGAGATTATCATATGCTTTTAGCTACACCAAATAAATATAAGGGGCATCTTATTATGTCTACCAAATATTGAAATTAATGTCTAGTCTAATAACTGGTCTAAAATATTTTGTAACAGAATAAAAGAGTGGTGTTGAAAAGTAACAAACCATTTTTACACAACAAATAAATAGATAAAATAGAAGCACTGACACGAAAAGAAGGTGTCAGCAGTCCATAGCTAGAAACCAGGCCAGTCTCCCGGTTTAAATAGGAGGGGCTTTAAGCCCTCGGGGCTGACTGCGGGAGATCGTAAGCGGGGAGATCACTCTGCTTGTCATGGGGCCTCACGGGCTAAGTTGTCGGATTCATCAAGTACCAGTCGGGGCTGCCACTTGAGCTCAGGGAACCAGTTTCGACGTCCGTGCAGGGACCACTTAGTTGTCAGTCAGACCATAGGTAAAACCTTATAACACCTCGTTCGGTCACTCACGTTTCTATATTCACTAAGGTATTCATTTTAACTTCACTTCTAACATCACATTTGTATTAGAATACTAGTATTAATAAACCTTTAAAAACCAAGTCTAACTTCAATCACGAACCCACACAAGAATCTATATCATCCCCCCTTATACTCGGGTAAAGATATCCTAGCAGAGATTCAGGCCCACACAAATAGAACATACACAGAAGAGGGGGAGGTGACATCTATTTATTTATGTTTTTTTTAAACCATTTTTATGTTTAGTGTCTAGCTTCAAATAGAGGACTGCCTATATCGATAAGCCTAGCTAGACGCTTTGTTTCATTATATCTTAGCCAAAAAACAAAGATATTTCATTAATTTAACTTTGGATACTACTGAATTGTGAACTATTTCCATTTAAAAACTTTTAAAAAGTATATATTCGCTGTAATATTTATGGACGTATTAAGGGTAAAATATGGCGGAATAGCTATGAGTAATAATTTCGCTTTTACTTCTTTTATAGTGCCACATCTTACTTCCCATTACGATTATACGCGTATGTACTAATTACTCTAATGTGACTCCTAATCTTGTCTCACAGCCCCACACCTCAATGATGAGTCATATCTTCTAAATTCATGTATATCCTTAATCGCATGATAAGTGCGACCATCCAGCCTCCATATCTTGTCTCATAGCTCCTCTACTACATCATGACTCGGACCTTCTAAACTCATAGCTCCTCATCTTCACGACCTTATAGCCTCCTTATATCACTCATATCTTTTACCTCCATGTGTCGTCTAAAATCTTGTCTTCAACATTCTAGCCTCCTTCTAATGTTACCTCATAGCTCCTTACCTTCAGGTATTAGCATGTTTACTCTTACACTCATCATATCGCCTACATTTAGAGTCTCAGTCCTCCCAGGTTTTATCAACCCACTTCAGTGTATTTACTAATATAACATCTAAAAATCAAATTGGAAAAAATTCACGAAATAATTTAGACTGTATCCCCAGGGACAAATAGATATGGGGACTGACAGAATTGTAAGAGAGACTTCTATACGTTCAGCAGCACATAAAATGTCAACGTTAGTCATAATCTTAAGGTCAATAATGTTCATAATTATAATATTGTATTTATATTATAGTTAAAAAAGGAGAGAAATTAATGGAAGTTTAATTACCTTCCACTTTGTTAAAATTGGGAACATTAAACTATTTATAAAAGAATTTGAGGAATTATTAATTTTTCATTCTTTGATTTCTCGCATATAACTGAGTCACTAAGAAAATATTGTCGGTTTGAACATGTTAAAGTATGTGTTTCTGAAATAAAAAATAAGGTTTATCAAATTATGTATGTATTTGTGATTATGTTTGGAATTTATGGCTAATTGTATGAATGGCTATACTATTAACGGTTGGGTGAATTAATGGATTTGTGAATGGAGGAATGGACAAACCAGAAAATAATTGAAATGTTGGAAATTTGGTTTTAATTAAAAGTTCACACGTTTTAAACATCGGTTATTTAATGGATTAATACATGGGGTAAGGGTGATGAAAGAAATTTAGATGAGATGCACCCAAAATCAACGTGGAGAGGGAATTAGAAAACCACGCTCACAATAGTATGGACTACCATTAATGAGGATACCTTAGTTTTAATCCTAGTCTGGTGGACTTTGGGAGATTTAATACATTCTCTTCGCGCAGATGTGGGTGCGATCTATCTAAATTAAACATTTATCATCTCCTTGCACAATAGCGTGATGATTTAATGTGCGTAAAACCTGAACGGGTGATAAGCTACGATGACAAAAATTCATATTGTTAATTAATTCCTACCAAACAACTAGAGTAGATGCCAATGGTGCATAGAAATATGATAGGTTTGTGTGTTAATAAAAAATAACAGAATTTTATAAATTCATAACGTATGAATTTAATATTTTATCAATTTGTTTTCCTCACTCCTTCCCTTTCCCCATTCTCACACATTCTGGTACTCTATAAATGTATTACGTTTGTCATCATCATAATAGTTATTGTATTTCGTATATTGCACAATACAAAGATAGGAAACCAGGTCTTAACTGTTTGTAGTTCTTTTTAAGTAAACATTTTATTTATATAACAAGCTGTAAAGAAGATTTATAACACGTGAGAGAAATCCCTCATGCCTTAAATAGTTCCACACCAAGATGAACGCTAGAAGAATATTTTTTTTAATGAGAACACATCAAATGGAATATTAATCAATCCACATAAATATTGTCTTAAATTTAATCACGCCAGGCAAAGAATCACAAAATATCAGTGCTCCCTTGGTTGACCATATAAATGTCGTTAATAATAAGCTTTTCTATCTTTTATAAAGCTGTGAAATCCTTAGACACAATTGGAATAATTGCACAAAGTAAAGACAAGTCATATTTACAAACTCAAATTATACAAATATGACAGGAATGTCTATTATACCATAGGTTAACCTACATACAATTTATTTAAGAGGGTGAACCTCTGAATCTTAAAAATTTTATTTAATATTTAATTGTATATTATTATTCAGTGCAGTTAAATTTCAGGTCAACGATCTAACTCTATGATATTTAAAATATAAATTTTACTATAAATAAATGTGAACGTTATATTAGAAATTTTAAATCAATCTACCGCATCTTACTAACTATTTAGGATATCCGCATTTAGTTACATTAATAAGTAAGGTGTAGCATACAATAGTGGGAAAACATTTTAGAGAAATCACACTCAATACAGACAGATTCAAACCCCGACCTCCCGTCACCTTCAAACAATATGAAGTTGACGTTTCGTTCACATTCCTACCAATATGGGTTACTAATTTTAATTGATTATTATGAATGACTTATCTCAAAGAATAATCGCAGCAGTTTCATGACGAATTTCATCCCTTAAAAAAAAATTTAAAAATTAATTTTGACAATTTACTTTCATAACAAAACATTAACACTATATAGGCATAGCCAGTATTAAAGAAAAAAATACTTCCCATATATCATTAATAAAAACGATATCAACTAGAGTAGGCCTATATAAAACTCTTGACACCTTATAGTTAAATTCACTTTTTTTAACTTTAAATAAATGTGTCAAAAAACAAACTAGAGCAAACCTGCCTTCGTAACAAAAGTGACGTCAAAACTCAATACTTCAACGAAGTCTAGTATTGTATAGATAATAGAAAAGTTTAACCTAATTTTACTTTAATGAACTTGATCGAAAATAATTTTTTATAGCTTTGCCAAATGTCTTTACCAAAGTTGAAGTAATGTTACCGAATTGTACCTAATTGTACCATTCACACTGATAGGACTGTGTCGTGTCGCTACTATTCACACTGATAGGACTGTGCTGGGACTGTTTCGTGTCGCTACCATTCACACTGATAGGACTGTGTCGTGTCGTGTCACTACTATTCACACTGATAGGACTGTGCTGGGACTGTGTTGTTAGAGTTACTGTTTTGCTCATCGGCAGCAGTAGACATGGATAAAACAGAGAAAGCTGTGATTGCTGCATGAGGTATTTATCTTATTTCAGTTGATAAAAAGAGGAGAAAACGAAGAAAATACTGGGTTCATAATTTGTTTAGAGCAAGAGAAGAAGGAGAATTTCACACTATATTTGGGTGAATCAGAGATGACCATCAAAAGTTTCACAAATATTTTAGAATGAGTGTTCCTAAGTTTGAAAACTTACAGAAACTTTTAAAAACAAAGCTAGAAAAAAATGGATACAAGATTGAGACGTAGCATAACGTCAGAAGAAAGGATTGCTTTAACATTAGGGTAAGCTTATATCAAATTAAATATTATCTATAAAATAGAACTGACACACAATCATTGTAATTAATTTATATCCTATGTGTTGTTTGTTGTTTACTGCAATAACTTTTTTTCGCTAAACATAAGCTCTTAGACCAGTTCTGCAATATATACAACAGTTAGAATAGCATTTAAAATTGTAACTTTAACGTAAATTAGACAGCAATAATACCAGTATTTTATCTATAAATATAAAGCTGAATGTATTTTTGTGTGTGTCAGAAAATGATAAACCACCTCTAGATGAGCTGGAAAACTAAAGTTTGGCAATAAGGTAAAATGATGGCCCCATATAACCAGAAAAATATGAAAATGGGAAATTTCAAATCGGGGCTCTGGGAAATGGGAGGGGGGGGGGGG